>NIVC01003561.1:57500-91185 GCA_002269645.1 Macrostomum lignano
ATTTATCCAATCCTAGAAAGGTCATAAACTAGACTATAAACCAGTTTATTCAATCCTATACAGGTCATAAACTAGACTATAAACTAGTTTATCCAATCCTATACAGGTCATAAACTAGACTATAAACTAGTTTATTCAATCCTATACAGGTCATAAACTAGACTATAAACTAGTTTATCCAATCCTAGACAGATTATAAACTAGACTGCAGGTACAAATAAATGTATAAATCACAGAGAACACGCCAACCCACCTGATGAGGCAGACATTTAGCCGAGTCATTTTTTGGTCCAATAGCAGTCACATAGGCATGCTGAAAATCGGCCCTAATATTGATGAGCTGATCTGGCTGGGCCAGCACAATGTACTCAACTCCATTTCTGTCCGTGTACAGCTCAATATGAGTGAAGTTCCTGCCTGTGTAGGATGTTTTCTCAGCGCTGAGCTCAACCGCTAGGCAAGCATGCGCGAGTAGCCACAGCAAGGTGAACAGCTCCGGAATGTTTAGTGCGTTTGGCATCGTGAATTCAATAAAAAATTCCTCACGGCATGACTTGTTTCAGCGGGGGGTTCTCTCAGCACCAGGCCCTAGCAACAGCGGCCAGTCTGAAACAGCAAGATTCAATGTCGATCCTGGTTCTTAAAATTAATTAATACTGCGGTGTATTTGCTTCGGTTACAGAGATTTGCGAAGCAGGCTTACTAGAGAGCTTTTTGATGAAGCTGCTAAACAGTTAAATAGAAAAAAATGTGGAGGCTGCAATGCCTTGCAATTAACAGCAGTTCGACAAAGTCACAGCTAGATAAGAGAGAGAACAAAATAAGAAAAATAGGCGAAGACAGAGGAGAATAGAAAATTGGAATAATAGCCTGTTGAAGCACCTAAACCCCAGTTTCCAGGTCTTACCTGCAAAGCCTCAGGCTCAGGGGTAATGTCAGTCAGTGTACACACGCGCACACAAAGACAGGGCTGCACAGAGACAAACACTGCTCTCACAACTGAGTGGACCGAATAATGAGTACGCCAAGCCAGCTTAAATCTGATAGCCAGCTAGCGAAGGCCCCCACCGATATCAGGACGAGTGGAAAATTGCTTAGCCAATGAAACGGCGGCACCAGATCTTAGCTAGCTGAGAGAGAAGAGATCAAGAGACGAGTAACAGACCTTCGGCGTAAACCCCTATTAGCCAAAACCCGAAATCTCTGATAAGAACAGGCTGCTTCTTTTGCATTACTCAAGACTAACCTAAGTGGAAGCGTGGTGGCAAAGTTGAATCAGCATCTAAGGCATATATTATTAATTAAATAGTGACGATTCAGCTGGCACCAGAGGGTCCCGAACAACAAATATCAAATAGTTATAGTTCGCTAAACAACTATAAAGGCAAAAAAGAACAAGTCAGTAACAAGCGTACAAACAAACTTCATTTTCTTGAACCTGAAACTTTAAAACAGTAGCTTAATTGCTTTTTTATTACTTAAAGTCTTCTCAAAACTCGTTTATTAAAATTGTTAAGATTTGAGAAGCAAGGATTTTGACAGAGTTGTAATCTAACATTGATTTAGACCATCGTCAGGCATATTTACAGAAATATTTTTATATTAAATATTTATTTCCTGTCAAGAAATTCCCACACGAGAATTGACAGACTATGCTCACTAAATAACACCGGATAGTTAATAACAATTATAACGCCATACTAACCACACTACTAAGAGTAACAATAAGCAGTGGTTTGACTACCCAGAAAATTCGCAATAATTAGTAAAACAATTTCAATTCAAGCTGTTTGTAGAAATTATACTTAATTGAATATTTTGAACGAGCTTTACTATTGATGGAATAATAAATGCCAGCGAATCCCACAGTCATCATCATTCCTATGACCATTCACTTCATTCATAAAATCCTTCAGTCACTTACATGACCACTTACTCATATTAATGATCATCCTGTCACTCATATGGCCGTTCAGTCACTCTAATGATTATTTAGTCACTCCTATGACCATTCAGACACTCTTATGACCATTCGCATCCGGTCACACTTATGACCATTCAGTCACTCTTATGACTATTCAGTCACTCTTATGACTATTAAGTCACTCTTATGACTATTCAGTCACTCTTATGACTATTCAGTCACTCTTATGACTATTCAGTCACTCTTATGACTATTCAGTCACTCTTATGACTATTCAGTCAATCTTATGACTATTCTGTCTCTATAATGACTATACATTCACTTTTATGACCATTCACTCGCTCTTATGATTATTCGGTCATTATTATGACCATTCAGTCACTCTCATGACCATTCACTCGCTCTTACGAGTATGACCATTCAGTCACTCTCATGACAATTCAGTCACTCTTATGACTATTAAGTGCTCTTATGACCATTCAGTCACCCCACCAATCGCTCAGTCATTCTTATCGCTATCATCATCGTCCTCATCTTCGTCAGTGGCTTCATCGTCTTCCATCTCGCCGCGGCGCCGACTGCCGCCAGCGGGCTCAGGCTCAGTCTCCGAGGCCGCGGCTGAGGACAGTTCAGCGCCGGCGGCAGCACCAACAGGGCCGTCGCCGCCGCTGCCTTCAACCGTGGCCGCCGCGATTTCGCCGCTGGTGTTGGCACTGCCGCCGACAGATGAGGCAGCGGCGGCGGAGGCCGCGGTCTCGCCGCCGCCAATGCCGGCAGCGAAGACACAGTTGGTGTACACGCCAATCTCATGCTCAGCCTGGCAGTGGCGCAGCAGCTCCCAGCTGCTGAGAAACTGCTTGCCGCACTTGGCGCAGTCCAGCATCCTGGGTTCACCCTTCAGCTTGCACAGGCAGACAAACCGGCGTCGGCAGCCGTCCTGCTTGTGCGAACTGAGCCGGTCCAGGTTGTCGAAAACGTCCTTGCAGTTGCCGCAGACCAAGTAGTCCCGGCCGCCGCTGATTCTATCGCGCGAGGCGCCAACTTGAGACAGCTTGCCGGAGTCGAAACCGCCGCTGTCGTCCTGACTGCCGAGCCGTCGGGGTCCCAGACGCTCCTTCACACTGAGGCCGCTGCTACCGCCACCGCCGCCGCCGCTGACAACGCTCGACGCCGACGAGCCGCTGCCGCCGCCGTGTCGGTCTCGCCGATTCTTGGGCTCAGACGCGATGTTCACGTCGATGGTCTGGCCGGCGTAGACGCGGCCGTCCTCGCGTTTGCAAGCGGACCGAGCTGCCGGCTCTTCGACAAACTGCACGAAAGCGAAGCCGTTATGGACGTTGACTTCCGTCAGGCTGCCGTATTTGCTGAATATTCGCTCCAGATCGGCTCGGCCCAGCTCGTTCGTGTTCAGATTGCCAATGAACACGCGACCCTTGGGATTCTGGCCGCTTCCACCTCCGCCGCCGCCGCCGCCGCCTCCGTGATGCTGGCGATGATTCTGGGGTCCATGCTGATGATGCAGCATTTGCGGAGGCTGCTGCTGTTGCTGCATCATGAACTGCATATCCATAGGGCCTGGGCCTTGCATTTGCATCTGGGGCGGCGGAGGCGGCGGCATCACGCCAGGCATGGGCGGCCCCGGCTGCGGGTAGGCCATAAACGGCTGCTGCTGCTGCTGCGGCGGCTGCTGGCCATAAGCCATCATTGGCATCTGGCCCGGATGCGTCATAGGCTGCTGCTGCACCATTGGCATGCTCTGCTGCATACTGCTAACTGGGGCCATTGGCATCATGCCAGGCATGTGCGGATTGACCTGCATTGTTTAATAACTTGTTTCTGCTGCCAACTTAGTTACAGATTGAATCAGGATTGAGTTGCACTAGGATCATGCATCAATAAGTTGTAAATAAGACGTGTTCGTCATTAAGACAGATTGTCTGATTAATGTCTAATTAATTAATATAAGCATGCTTGGGCGCAACCTAGGGATTCACCCGGCCGTTTCTATTGACAACACACACATTTAAGTCGCTATTGGACGGAATAGTAGTCACGTGACTGCTCTCAGCCAATAGCGACTTACGTGTGTGTTGCCAATAGAAACGGCCGAGTGATTCCCAAGGTTGCGCATGTATGAATATAAGCCTTAAAATTGCATTTCAACAATAATATTTAACCTCTATTTGACTGCAGTTTAGACACTTACACTTATATAACCATTCCCGACAGATAGGTCCAAAATAGTTTCCGAAGCTACGATCATGAATGCTGCTGCTACCACCACCCTCCGTATAGTCTCACTTAAATTTAGTGTCTGTTTGCTAATGCTAATATACTTTATTTCTACTGATTGCTTTATACGAGCATCTTACTTCTGACAGCGACGACTAGTTATGGATCTAAACATCGGACTCTGAAAACAATTTGCTCACTGACAACGAGGATGGATCATTTATATTGTTATAAAAGGCCCAGTGAGTAGGATGGTGACAACGTCGAAAGCGCAAGCAGCTCAGATGAGGACATCGAAAAGGAGGAAGAGCACGTGTGGCACCAAGCTATCAAAGGGATGGACACGACAAGCCACGGCTGCCCGAGAGTTCATGGGCTGGTACCACCACAAATCAGCGAATGGCAGTGAGTCAGCCTTTTTGCACCTAACCGACGAGCTATTTGAAAACATTGCCAGTTGGACGACCGAATGGGCTTGGAGTTTTGCTAAGGAAAGGTCAGTTGATGAGGTACCAAAGTTTGTGTCTACATGGAAGGATTACAGTGTTGACGAGATGAAAAAGCTGATTGGCATTGATGACTAGCCAGAGATCAGCTTGTACTGGGCAAAGGATCCTGTGTACCACTGCACATTTTTTGCTCAACCGCATTCAATTTTGTGTAACTGTTTTAAAGCAGATTCTCTCCTGCTTCTACAGCAGCACTGGTCCACTCCTCAAAGCCATGTGGACAAAATCACTCCATTCCTTGCTCTTGTGCAGCATGCCTGTTGGAACAATTACATACCAGATCAGTAACTATCAATTGACAAGACTCTGGTCATGTACAAAGGATGGGTACTGTTTAGACAGTACATTCCCTCCAAGAAAAGCAAGTTGAGTATCAAGCTGTACCAAGCTATACAGTCCACAGCACCTTGATCTTGTACAACTACCATGGCAGCAGCATGTCTTTTCTGCATTTCTTGTGCAAGGTGCTAGATATTCTAGTTGCAGAAACTGGTATTGCCAGATGCTGAGCTAATCCTCCAGCTGCAGCAGCAGTGCCAACTGGCTCAGGTGATGTGCCGCCTGCTGCTTCCCAACATTTGTCCACTAAGGCATCCAAGGAAGGGGCTCTGACCTGATCTTTGTTTGCATCATATGTCTAAGGAGGCTAGCTCTGTGCCTTGGTGCATGCTTTAGTGCCAATTATACTTAAAACAATTGCTTGTATATTGGACATTTCTAATGTGTATATGTAACTATCCCTACCTAGTTTATTAGTTTATATATTTCATTACTTTTGTTGCATTGCAGACTAACATAGTATCATACTATTATTGTCCAACTTATTTCATACACATAATAACTCCATTCTTTTTCTTCATTAAATTCAATAAAAATATACATTTGTACTATTTAGCAACCATAGGAATTTTTCATTTAGAACAATCTCTTAGCATATGTTGCATAGTGGCTATAAATTGATTATAAACCATTTACTTTATATGTACTTCATTTTTCATTATGACAAAATATCCTAGCCTTATTAATGAGTTATATAGTATACATCGATAAAAGAGAAGTTCTATATTATATACATATATATAGTTATATATAATAATCTATTCTCTAATAGACTTTCTATCTGAGATCTTGGCTTCTAGTTATTAGGAATAGCTATAGTAAGAGATAATAAATCTAGCTCATATAATAAAGATATATTTTATGCCATCTAGCTCAAATATAGACAGAGTGAAAAAATACTATTTGTCTGCCTATGGTTAAATATGCATTTAAATAAATAGGCCCTTTAATAGGTAGATTAGACTTGAAGGCCTCATAACATATATATTAAAACAAACATATGAAACTGCTGCTAACTTGGCTGATAAGGCCACTATAAATTGTGGTAGACTAGGGATAAATCACAAAAATGCCTATTCAAAAGAATAGACATATTACTAGTTAGATTATAAGGCACTTAGCTATAATAAGACAGTCACAGTTATTCTTGCAATTTATCTAAAATTGGTCTATTTTTTGCATTGAGGGTTTCTTTCCTAGACAAATTTCATGGCTAGTATAAATCAAGGGGATTGTGCATATGTATATATAAAAACAATTAATATGCTTTTAATTTTGTCCTAACTAAAGACTATTAGTCCTATTACAACCAAAATTCTTCTATATCTATACCAATAAACATCAATTTCTTATATAATTTTTTATATCTATATGTTTATCTACAGCTAATTATTTTGTAGCTTCTTAGGCCTATAATAAATCCAATGAATCTAATGAATTTAATTTAAAGTTAAATATAATAGAAACATTTTTTTCTTATTTACCATGCTATAAATTATAATAAAGTAAAATGATAACAATAGTTTTAGGCCTACTTATTAGGGCCTACTCATTAGCAAGAATCATCTTATCTTTAGCCTTACCCAATCATAATATGCATGTTATATTAAAAATTTCTATTGCTAAGTCATGGTATCAAGCTTTAGCTTTAGAGGCTTAAATGACTTCTGTATTTATCTTAATTATTAGTCTTTTATCTCTACTTGTACTATGTACTACTATATGTATTAAGCTTAGGACCTAAAACATTGAATTTTTTGTTGCTTATGACTATAAAAGGACTTAGGTTAAGAGCTTTTCTAGGCCTATTACATTAAAAGCTAATTAAATTAGCTAAAATTCATTTTAACTTTAGGCCTTTGCCTTTTTAACCAAACTATCTTTAATTATCAAGCCTTCCAAGATAGTTTTTTAATAATTAATATATACTTAGAAACATGTTAAAGTTTCTATCTCAAAGCTAGGCTAGTCTAGTGGTCAACTGATGAATTAATCAATTTTTAATATTATCATTGACAATACATTGTCATTAGGCCTAATATTAGTTTATTTTTCTTCATATTAGCTTAATTACAAAATCAACCCATATAAGCCTACAAATATAGTGTGAATTGTTGCATCACTTGGACAAAGTCACAGCTCAGATCTAAGGAAAGTTGACCATTGGTTTTGGAGTAGCAACTTTAATATTCTGCTAAATGCTAAGTATAAGCCAAGGTCTAGGCCTACTTTACTAAAATTCAAAATATTGTTTAACTAGACTTAACACTTAGGGTTTATTTTCGTGCACAGAATGTGCATGGGCGGCCTATGTAGGCCTATCCTAAATTTTAAAATTGTAGGCCCCTACCTCAAAATTAAAAAATGGATGCAGTTTAAGTGCAGTCTCATAACCTATTTTTCTAATGAAGCTTTATTTGTATTGTTTTAATTTAAAAAAGAGAAATTGCACTTTGAAATTGAACATAGAGTGCATTTTGTACTTTGTTTTGGCAAAAAAGAGAACCCTGATTAGACTATCTATAGCCAAAAAGGCCCTAAAGGTTTTATAAAATTTTAATTTTGATTTTGATTTTCCATAGGCCTATTTCAGAAATTTCTAAATGCAAATTTAGATGTTAGATGATGATTTTTTAAAAATTGGAGCCCTAGAGGGCAAAAAAACTTTTTTTCTGCATTTGTATTTTGCTTCCACCGCTTCCATTGGAGATGGATTTGTCTCTGCGCCCCCATGGAGATGATGATAATGATTTGATAAATGTGGTGATATTCAAAATATTCTTCACATGCAATCAGTTTAAAAATATTTTTACAATTAGGCCCATTAAGTTTAAAATAAGGGGTGCGTTCGAGTGGCTTAAAATGGCTTAAATTGGCTTAAAATGGCGCCGCTGCTTAAAATCATTTTAAGTAATTTTAAGTTATTTTAAGCCATTTAAGCTACTCGAATGCACCCAAGCTATCTTGATAATGAAAAAATGTTGTTAAATCTTCTTTATTCATTTAACAATACTTTTTACTCAAAGAAAATACATATGTTAAAGTAGTATACCATTTGAGCAATTTAAAAGCAGCATGTATAGGCCTAGCTACTCTTTGTTTTAGTATAACTATTTGAAAGGTTAAGATAATCGTTGTTAATAAAATTAAGACAATTAAAAATCAGGTTTAGGCCTACCTCACTATAAGTCCAAAAAGCTATTTTATGCTTCTCAAATGTACCCTAAGAGTGACGGATTCTCAGACAGATTAATTAAAATCACGATTGTTGAACGTGTTTTGTATACACATTTTATATTGGTAGTGGGACCCCAGGGTTTTAGCTAAAAAATCCCCAGGACCGGAGGACCCCAGGCCCAGGGCCAGGGAGCGATTTTTTTGGTGAAAAAAATTTCTAGGGAATTGACATCCCTAATTAGAACCTCTTGCTTTCCCCAAGCAATGCAGAACATATCTATAGCACTAGTAATACACTCATACATGTGCAACTCCCCTGGGTCCTGATTTACACTAGCCATGAATTGAAACTTACTTTTTGACCAAAAATGCAATTTACCTAGGCTAGGTGGCAGGCGCCTGGTAGGCCTAGGGCGCTAGGCCCCCTAGGCTATGCACTAGCCTAGCCCATGTATGAAAGAAAACCTGAAGCAAAAGTTAATAATATAGGCCTAGTTATGGATAAATGGCAGAACAAGAGTAACTATGACCATAGGCCTACTAAGGCCTATTAAGACTAAATACTTCTTCATTTAATTAGTACTAGGGGCCTATAAGCCTATGTCTATAAAATATAGACATAGGCTTATACTATAGGCCTAATCTATATTTTTATTTTTTAGGCCTAGTAGGCTTTTCTACCTATGTTTTCAATATTTGGCATATTCATATACTAGTAGGCATATCTAAACTTGCTTTTCTTTGACTTTAATGTCTATATCAGTAAAAATTTTAAATTTGAATCATCTTTCCCTAGGCTCATGCCTGCTTTGTTCCTTGTCCAGTTGTCTTTAGTCTTCTTTTCTATCTTTTTTTTGTCTTTTCTTTTTTTTCTTTTATTTTTCCTTTTCTTTCACTTTTTTCCTTTCTCTTTTGTTGCATGTAGGCCTAATATCAAAAATCTCTAATAATCTTTCAAGATCCCTAAGTTTAGTCTAGAGAGTCAGACTCAAAAGCTCCTTTGAATTGAAAATAAAAGAATTTATTCTAACTTTAGCCCCTAATATCCTATTTGCATAATTTCAACCTGCTTTGATGAAGGAATTTTTGGTGAAAGTCAATAATAGCAAAAATACTTTTGCAATAACCATTTTGTTTAAACTTTTAAAGCTGACCATTTTGGCAAATGCACCTTAAAATTTAGTGAAGAGTGAAAATTGAGTTCTTGTTGATTTCAAAAGTCAAAATAAAAAAGAAACTTTATAATGACTATTTACAAAGTTGTAAAGACTATTAGGCCTAGGCCTAGTTGTCATTTTTTTATACTTATAGTGGGATTTTAAAGTATGCTTGCCCCTTGCTTGAGATGCAAAAATAGGTAAAAGTTGCTCAGGACAAGGTCAAATGAATAGGCAAGGTATGGCAGCTCTCAGAACCCTGCAATGCTGATAGCTGCCTTTGCCTACTAATTATCCTTGATTGTCTTTTACAGATAGGTGAACAGATTAGCATAGTAGGCACCTATGACTATCTGTTTATATAGAAAAAAGTCTAGTAGTAGTGGGCCTTTGGCATCCCAAAAGACTAAGCATTATCTTGACTGCACTATATCTAATATGTGCCTTCTGTGATGCAGGTGCACCAACTGGCAGTCACTACTTTGATTCTTCTTGATTTGTGATTATGGTGGTAGATCTATGTCTCATTACTAGTCATAGTAGAATAAAAATTTGGCATAATCTAGACTATAAGTTTGTAGGACAAGCTTTGTATACTATAACCATATAGACTTTTAGTTGCTTGTCAAGATTTGCAGGATCCATTAGGCTGAAACCTTTGACAAATGAAAATGCTAGGGTAGGATCTCGATGACCTATGGGTCAAAAAGCCCAGTGTTTGCCACAAGTTCCTTGACCTTTACTTGCTAATCACTATGCAAACCATCAACCAAGGCCTCAATGTGCTAGATTTTTTTCAGCAGTGACAGCAGCCTGGGGGCATTTGCATTGAGGGTTATCTCCAAGAGTCTTAGCCAAATTTGAACTTGGCTGCCTAACACTTGACAGTGGCATATATGGGGGCAGCCCTAGTATATATGCCAGCCATGCAACTTTGGATTTCAGCAGGTTTTGAGCCTTGCAAGGTCAAGAATTTGATCACTGCCCTATACTTAAGTTTTAGTCCTTGAGAATTTGCTATAGATAGCTAAAAATATTAAGGTGCTATGGAACTTAAGTAATGTCTAGAGAGCTGAAAATTTTGTCAAAGACTATATCATATTATTGTGTTAAAGCTTTGATTTTCACACTTTGTAACAATGAGATCTTGGTCAGGCTTGGCTCAGAACTTTTTTAGTGCTTGTATATTGCTTTTTAATATTGTGATCATTTTTATTTAACATAACCAGTTTTTATGCCAAATACATCATTTTAAGCCTTTTAATCCCTTATTTATTGATAAAAAATCTTATGTAACCAGATTAGCCAAAACCTTAGAGATAATACTTGCAAGAGTCATATGCATCAGTTTTACCTTCTAATATACTAGGCTCTATTAGCTTCTTTTTTGCTCTTAGCTTTTAGCTTATTATATACTAAGATGAAAAAAACTCAATATGATAATTAAAATTAAATATAAAGGTCTAGTACTATTTATGAAAAAGTAGTATTCATATTCTAATTTTAGTTTAAATTTCAATCTATATATATAAAACAAAAGATTGAATACTTCCCATGTATAAAATAAAGATACTAATCCTAAAATCCTAATCCTAATCCTAAATCCTAAAAATCCTAACAGTGCAAGTTCGAAGAAAATCGGTTGAGCCGTTTTTGCTAAAATCGATCACACACACACACATACACACACACACATACCGACAGACCATTTTTAGTATATTGGATTGGAATCTTGACCCTTTATATTAGAAGGTATATTAGAAGGTAAGGCTAGCTAATCTCTACATATAAAAATCAAAACTCTGTCTGTCTGTCTGTCTGTCTGTCTGTCTGTGGACAAATTACTTCGCTATGGACTCCCAAACCGCTCAACCAAATTACACCAAACTTTACACCCACCCTAAACTTACTACGGAAAATGTCTTAGGCTACCTTAAAATTTCCTAAATTTGAGTCTTCCTACCTAAAAGTACAAAAAACTGCTCAAAATGCGCGATTTTTTCACTAAATCCTCCATAGCGCCGCTTCACTTCTACCGATTCTCTTCAAATTTGACACAGGCAATTTTCAACTATTTTGACACAATCGTGTAAAATTTCGAATCTCAAAGTTAATCCTGAGCGGTGCTGTGCACTTTTAAAGTTAGGCTGTTTTTTCAGCGAGACAGCCACCCCAACCTCCGCCCGCCTGCCTTTCTTTCTTTCTTGGATGAGGAAGATGGCAATCGATAAGACTAGCATAGTTGTCTGTGGTACAAAAAGCGATACGATGCAATCCTGATTCCTGAATTAGTCACACAAAATAGAATTTGTAACACTAAGTCCTATTTAAAGGCACTTTAAAATTCAAATGCCCCCAAAGAAAAGCGCATTGGGTCGTTTCACTGCTGCAGCTAGACGATGGAGATCTACAAGGCAAAGCAATGCGGCTGAAGCAGGAACATCACATAGCACAGAGGAAGCAGACAACACAGGTAGCTCTGCCCAGGCCAGATCGAGTGCAAGTGCTTTAGGAGAACAAGCCCAGAAAAGAAGCCTTCGACCACCGACAAGATCATCGACATCAGCAGCCGGCGCCAGCACTTCCGATGGAACTGGAAGTACACAGGTTCCTCTCAGGGCTGCAAATTGGGAAGAAAGACGACGTGAACAAAAAAGACAGCAAACAGCCGAGGCACGACGCAATGAAACGACTGTTCAGACTCAGCAACGACAGGAACGGGACAGAGATCAGACCGCAGAGGCACGACGCAATGAAACGACTGTCCAGACTCAGCAACGACGGGAACGGGACAGAGATCAGACCGCAGAGGCACGACGCAATGAAACGACTGTCCAGACTCAGCAACGACGGGAACGGGACAGAGATCAGACCGCAGAGGCACGACGCAATGAAACGACGGGTGAAGCTGGAGTGCGCCGTGAAGACGATCGAAGACGCCACAGAGAACGCGCTGCGGCCTATCGATTTATTGAGCAAGACGTTGCCCATGACGAATCTGAGCAAGCAATTGGACCACCTCCTTGGGCCCTAAGCTTTGCTCTAAATTATGATCCTACTTTTGTTTATAGCAGCCACCCAAAGCTTGCTATCGAAAGAATGTCGAAGAAATGTCAGCATTGCAATGCGTTGAGGTGGGCAAATGAGACACCTGGCATGTGTTGTAGCAATGGAAAAGTCAGACTCACTCCTCTGAATGAGAATCTAGAAATATACTTTTTAATACACATTTATACCAAGTTTCGTTCACACCTCTATCCAACTATTAACAAGTTTTGAGTATGACTTTGGATTTTAAAATACATGCAAAAATGGTTCCGGGGATTTGAATTCCCCAGGTTCAAAATCCGCGGGTTTCAACAGCTTGTATAATAATATAGAAGGCTAATATAGAAGGTAAGCCTCTATATTAGAAGGTAAGGCTAGCTAAGTAGCTTTGATAAACCTAAAACTAGAGGAAATAATAATGTTGATAGTTAAATTTAAACCTGTCTTTACTAAGACTAAGTAGTAAATAAAGCAGGCAGCCTACAAATAGGCTTACCTTTATAAGGCATATCTATAGGTTGTAGCCAGTCATATTAATATAGTATCTGGCAGTCTCTTAGTCCTCATTGTTTTGTAGGCTAGTTTATAGTTTGCTAATCTAAAATTGCAGAGCTGAGAATTCCACTCAGCTCTGCAATTCTGATATCCAAAGACTATATCTTTAGTACAGAGTTGATATTTTCTTTCATCCAGTAGCGATGTTAATTGATTAGGGAATTTTAGCCTCTGTCAAAGCTATCATTCAAATTGCTCTCTGCAGAGCGTCAGCCGGGTGGCTTAACCGGGACCGAAGCAGAGAAAGAGAGCCAAAAGCAGCAAAGAAAGCTGATTACTCAGAATCCATGGGTCGCTACAGTGTCAAGCCAGAGAGCGCTTCAAAGTGCGCCAAAGCGCGCGGCTCCTATCTGCGCGTGCATTTCAAGAATACGCGCGAGGCTGCTGGCGCGGTGCGCGGCATGCCACTAAAACGGGCGCAGCGCTACCTGAAGAATGTCATCGCCAAGAAGGAAATTGTGCCGTTCAGGCGCTTTATGGGCGGCACCGGCCGGCATGCCCAGTCTAAGGTGTGGGGCACAGCCACTGGCCGCTGGCCGAAGAAGTCCTGCGAATTTCTGCTGCAGTTGCTCAAGAACTGCGAGAGCAACGCTGAGTTCAAGGGATTGGACGCTGATCACCTGGTTATCGATCACATCCAGGTGTGGCTGGCTTAAATGTCTGCAGAGAGTAGAGAGGCAGATTCTCAACAGCTAAGTGAGAGCAGAGAGGCAGATTCTCAACAGCTGAGTGAGAGCAGAAGAGAGGCAGATTCTCAACAGCTGAGTGAGAGCAGAGGCAGATTCTCAACAGCTAAGTGAGAGCAGAGAGGCAGATTCTCAACAGCTGAGTGAGAGCAGAGAGGCAGATTCTCAACAGCTAAGTGAGAGCAGAGAGGCAGATTCTCAACAGCTGAGTGAGAGCAGAGAGGCAGATTCTCAACAGCTAAGTGAGAGCAGAGAGGCAGATTCTCAACAGCTAAGTGAGAGCAGAGAGGCAGATTCTCAACAGCTGAGTGAGAGCAGAGAGGCAGATTCTCAACAGCTGAGGGAGAGCAGAAGAGAGGCAGATTCTCAACAGCTAAGTGAGAGCAGAGAGGCAGATTCTCAACAGCTGAGTGAGAGCAGAGAGGCAGATTCTAAACAGCTGAGTGAGAGCAGAGAGGCAGATTCTCAACAGCTGAGTGAGAGCAGAGGCAGATTCTCAACAGCTAAGTGAGAGCAGAGAGGCAGATTCTCAACAGCTAAGTGAGAGCAGAGAGGCAGATTCTCAACAGCTGAGTGAGAGCAGAGAGGCAGATTCTCAACAGCTAAGTGAGAGCAGAGAGGCAGATTCTCAACAGCTAAGTGAGAGCAGAGGCAGATTCTCAACAGCTAAGTGAGAGCAGAGAGGCAGATTCTCAACAGCTAAGTGAGAGCAGAGAGGCAGATTCTCAACAGCTGAGTGAGAGCAGAGAGGCAGATTCTCAACAGCTAAGTGAGAGCAGAGAGGCAGATTCTCAACAGCTGAGTGAGAGCAGAGGCAGATTCTCAACAGCTAAGTGAGAGCAGAGAGGCAGATTCTCAACAGCTAAGTGAGAGCAGAGAGGCAGATTCTCAACAGCTGAGTGAGAGCAGAGAGGCAGATTCTCAACAGCTAAGTGAGAGCAGAGAGGCAGATTCTCAACAGCTGAGTGAGAGCAGAGGCAGATTCTCAACAGCTGAGTGAGAGCAGAGAGGCAGATTCTCAACAGCTGAGTGAGAGCAGAGGCAGATTCTCAACAGCTAAGTGAGAGCAGAGGCAGATTCTCAACAGCTGAGTGAGAGCAGAGGCAGATTCTCAACAGCTAAGTGAGAGCAGAGAGGCAGATTCTCAACAGCTGAGGGTAGAGCGCAAGAGGCAGTTTCTCGGTAGGGGAGCAGAAGAAAGTTCTCTATTATTAAGGTAAAAAAGAGCGCCCTTTCCGCCTCGGTCTCAGGTGAACCGCGCCCCTAAGATGCGCCGGCGCACGTACCGCGCCCACGGCCGCATCGGGCCCTACATGTCTTCGCCGTGCCACGTTGAAGTGATTCTAAACGAGCACGAACAGGTGGTAGCCCGGGCCGCGGACACCGAGGAGACCACGGCGAAGAAGAAGGAGAGCAAGAAGAAGCTTAAGAAGGCCAAGCTGCGAGGCGAATAGATGGGGTGATAATTGATTTGACTGAACCATCGGTCTATGCTGGCAGCGTGTGGCTGGGAAATGATTGCTAAATACAAGAATTGTTTAGCCAGGCGTTTCTCTTGAATCGCTGACGCGCTCTGATGCTTTGTTGGAGATGTTTTCCACTTGTTCGTTTTTTTGCTTCTCAGTCACGAATTGCTTTATGTGTACTTGGTTATAATTAAGGTTAGATTGATTCTTGAATGCGATACATGGCCTGTGTCTTCGGGTAGAGGCTGTCAACAGGTGTACTTTGAGATGGTTTATCAGCCCCAGGTGTACCTTCAGATTGGTTCTCAACCGCTAGGTGTGTGTGTCTTCAGATGGGTTCTCAACCCCTAGGTGTGTGTACCTTCAGATGGGTTCTCAACCGCTAGGTGTACATTCAGATGGGTTCTCAACCGCTATGTGTACATTCAGATTGTTTCTTAACCGCTTGGTAAACGTAGGCAATAATTAAGTCAGTGTCTAATATAAAAAATCCACTGTTAAAAGCTTCAGCAGCACTGAATGTGGTCTCAGTCACCTCGTAGCTCAGGCCCGCTCAGCCAACTGCTCAGAGAGCTGTCCACTGACGAATCAGATAATAATAATTATAATATTGACCAGAGCTGCTCAGACCTGATTTCCGTCTACAAAGCTGCCACAACCGCGTCGGAGTTGAGCAGCGACGCCGACCTATTTGCAGTGAGTCGCAGTCAGAACTGTTTAGCTGGTCCTGCTGTGTTTCATCGTTTGAAACAGTCAGCTAACGGCTCAGCGGCTGGACTTCAGCGGCATCTGCTGTCACTGGGCCAGCTCAATCCCCTGATGGACTGCGGGCACTACTGCACTCTGGTGCTGCCGTGCCGCACTCCTGCAGCCGCTGCAGCCCATGCCCTGGCTCGCTTGACATCAATTAGTCCGGAACAGACTCTTGATGAAGGGTTAGTAACCGCGTTTTATTCTTTCAGTAATATATATTTTGGCCCTGAAAGCTTCCATCCAGTTTGTAATGTTTTACCAGCCAATCAGAGCGGCCCAACAAGCAAAAGCTGAGGACACGAGCCCAGCCTCAGCTAGTGAAAGTAGTCCTGTACCATCTAGATTTTCCCCAGTGCGAAAGACTGAAAATGCTAGCAGCGAATTTGTCTATGGCAAAACCACATTCAGGGCTATGCGTTTCTAAGAAAATCCGAGTGTATGGCATCCCTCTACTTCAGTTGTCTATGGTCCTTATCCACCCAAGCCTTTGGTTCCATTTTAATGACACGATCTGCAACTGTTCCAGCGCTATCAAATGCGGCCAAGCAGCAAAAGCAAAAGAAGACAGCAAAGAAACCAGCGAAAGCAGCAACAATAGTAGCGAGACTCTGAACTTCCAGACTCCGCCGGAAGGGCTCTCTAACCCGCTAGACACGCCGCCAGAAGCCAAGCGCCGCTGTACGGAAGATGAAGTTGGGGAGGCGAACGAGTCCGGGTCTGCCTGCCCCAGCTCAACCTCAGTGTCTGCTGCCAGACTTGAGCTGCGCAGGCTGGTGACTCAATCGCTGAGCCGGCTTGCTTCCACACCGGAAGCAGATATTGAACTGGCGGAACTGGCCGTCACCGAATGCGATATGGACGCCGATATTGACTATGTGGCCCGATATAGTTGATAGATTTTCCACCTCTGACCGCTTTCGATAATTGAAAATTTCTGCTTAAAAATTTACTGACTTCTAAATATTTCTCGCGCATTTTGGTTACATTTCTCTTCAACTCACCTGCAGCAATTATATATATAATACACCTTTTTTATTTTTATCGCGTTTACATTTTTCTAGTTTGTTGAATTAATTTTTATCTAAGAATTTTTGTCCTTGTTTCATTGCTAGTTTCGAAAATTCGCCTGCACTAGCAACAGATCACAGTCCTTCATCATCAGATCCCAATCCAGCATCATCAGATCCCAGTCCTTCATCATCAGATCCCAGTCCAGCATCATCAGATCCCAGTCCTTCATCATCAGATCCCAGTCCTTCATCATCAGATCCCAGTCCAGCATCATCAGATCCCAGTCCTTCATCATCAGATCCCAGTCCTTCATCATCAGATCCCAGTCCTTCATCATCAGATCCCAGTCCAGCATCATCAGATCCCAGTCCAGCATCATCAGATTCCAATCCAGCATCATCAGATCCCAGTCCAGCATCATCAGATCCCAATCCAGCATCATCAGATCCCAATCCAGCATCATATCCCAAATTAGCATCGTCAGATCCCAGTCCAGCATCATCAGATCCCAGTCCAGCATCATCAGATCCCAGTCCAGCATCATCATCCAAATCTCCCCCCCCCCCTATCTCAATATTTATCGCAGCCGCAGCAGCCATGCAGCGCAGCCGATTCACCGTGTCCATCGAAGGCAACATCGGATCGGGCAAGAGCACTCTGCTTGAGCACTTCAGCTCGTCGCCGTTCGTTACGGACGTTCGCGAACCCCTTGAGCAGTGGTGCAACCTGCGCGGCACCAACCCTCTGCGCCGGCTATACGAGGACCCCAAGCGCTGGTCGCTGTCATTCAACCTGTACGCCATGCTCACCCGCCTGCGGATGCACCAGGCCGAATCCAGCAGGCCTGTCCGGCTGCTTGAGCGCTCCCTGCACAGCACCAGGCACTGCTTTGTTGAGAGCTCCTTTGCTGACGGCAGCCTCTGCTCTGCCGAGTATTCAGTGCTAGTAAAGTACTATGAGCACTTACTGCAGTACAGGCCTGCAGATGTGCGGGTTGACCTCTATGTGTACCTGAGAGCGCCGCCTCAGGTTTGTGATATTTAGCATTGATATTCAACATCCCATACTCTCCCAGATCCACAGTTGCTGGGCCAGCTTCCCAGATCCTCAGTTGCTGGGCCAGCCTCCCAGATCCTCAGTTGCTGGGTCAGCCTCCCAGATCCTCAGTTGCTGGGCCAGCCTCCCAGATCCTTAGTTGCTGGGCCAGCCTCCCAGATCCTCAGTTTCTGGGCCAGCCTCCCAGATCCTCAGTTGCTGGGCCAGCCTCCCGGATCCTCAGTTGCTGGGCCAGCCTCCCAGATCCTCAGTTGCTGGGTCAGCCTCCCAGATCCTCAGTTGCTGGGCCAGCCTCCCAGATCCTTAGTTGCTGGGCCAGCCTCCCAGATCCTCAGTTTCTGGGCCAGCCTCCCGGATCCTCAGTTGCTGGGCCAGCCTCCCGGATCCTCAGTTGCTGGGCCAGCCTCCCAGATCCTCAGTTGCTGGGCCAGCCTCCCGGATCCTCAGTTGCTGAGCCAGCCTCCCAGAGTGTCAGTTGCTGGGCCAGCCTCCCAGATCCTCAGTTGCTGGGCCAGCCTCCCAGATCCTCAGTTGCTGAGCCAGCCTCCCAGATCCTCAGTTGCTGGGCCAGCCTCCCAGATCCTCAGTTGCTGGGCCAGCCTCCCAGAGTGTCAGTTGCTGGGCCAGCCTCCCGGATCCTCAGTTGCTGAGCCAGCCTCCCAGAGTGTCAGTTGCTGGGCCAGCCTCCCAGAGTGTCAGTTGCTGGGCCAGCCTCCCAGATCCTCAGTTGCTGGGCCAGCCTCCCGGATCCTCAGTTGCTGGGCCAGCCTCCCAGAGTGTCAGTTGCTGGGCCAGCCTCCCAGATCCTCAGTTGCTGGGCCAGCCTCCCAGATCCTCAGTTGCTGGGCCAGCCTCCCAGATCCCAGTCTGGCCGCACACCTGACGCAGCCAGCACCGCCCGTCCCCACCTCACAGGTGTGCTACGAGCGCATCCTGTCGCGGTCCCGCTCTGAGGAGAGCTGCCTGCCCATCGGGCTGATCGAGCGGCTGCACGACCTGCACGAGCGCTGGATCACCAGCTCAGACCTGGGCGCCCCGGTGCTCATCCTGGACGCCGGGCTCGATCTGGCCTCGATGCGTCGAGTTTGGGACGAAAAGCGGGACATGATTCTGTGCGGCTACTCGGACACCTGTCTGGCTGGTGCGCTGTCGCCTGGCAACAAGAAGCCGCTAGGGCCGATTCAGTTAGCCCCAACGGTTGAGCAGCGGATGCCGGCAAAGGGTAACGCTGTTGCTGAGGAAGTCGCTAAATTGCAAATTTAGGGACTTGTTTAATAGCCATGAAACCATGCGTAATCCAATGTCTTATGGATTCGTCATCATAGCGTGTGTTCTCCAAAATTTTATTCATTTTTTTTTTTGCTATTTAATTTGTACACCGTTCTAAATATGCCGCTTGCTAATTCTTTATTTATTAATCCAACATATCCTGTTAATTTAGGCATTTTCTGCTATTTCTTAATTTACGCATTTGCATTCATTTTAGCACACTCTGCTGTTTAATCAATAAAAATATGCATTTTCCTTATGCGTTTAAATGTGGCTTCTCTATTTTAAAATCTGTCTAACTCTAACTCTTAGTCAAAACATATGCTATCAATATACTAGTAAAGCCAAAATAATTTTTCTATACTTTTGCACGAAAAAATAATTATGATTCTTTATAATTTAAGTTCTTATTAAATTTATAATTTTATTATCTGTATTCTGATAAGAGAGCGGGTGTAGAATTCCGACAACTTTGGAATAAAGGGGACGTGAAACTTTCACATGCGAACTACAATTTATGCACAATATCGCTGCTCAAACCTGCTAGACTCTAGGTAGATTTGAGTCGACTTTTAGGAGACTGCAGTCGCGGTAATGTCTAAAGGTGAGGGTGAGTGTACACCCCACACCCTAGTTACATGATGTACATGTAGGTAGGATTATCTTTCATCAGCCTGGTTCATTCCTTAATTAATACAGTATTAGCAGGAGGGTCGCTTTCGGCGACATCAAGCGTAATAGGAAAAAAGCAACCTTAAAACTTTTAACACAAATTCCTCAATCCGTTAATTCAAGCTGCATAACTCAAGTAACTCTTTAATTAAATCACGCATGTATCTATGGCCGATCCTACTGCTAATCTCTGCTATTGAAATTCAAACAGTCTCAAGTGAAGACTAAATCCAGCACCACTTTATTGTGTAGCTTAAAAGTATTTAATCTAATAACTTTCATGCGTTTCATTGGCAGCCATTTTTAACCTAAATTAGACTTTGCCACAATCTCGCCCCGCGGTCGCCATGTCATCCACCAACCTCATCGTGCCAGCGGCGCCGGCCTTTCTCGATCCGCTCATCGAGATCGAGTCCTGCTACTACTACGCTGTGCCGAGATTCTTCGGCTTCCACCACCCGAACACGCGCTGGCTGATCGCCATGATCAAGGCCAAGGAGGAGGACCGGGTCAAGCGGAAGATCGAGCTGAATCCAGAGCTGTTCAAAGGTCGCTACTTCCAGATGGTGGACCATCCGAAACTCTACCTGCCCGATGATCCGTCCGTTACACCGATGTTTAAGCGGCAGAGTGTGCTCTACCTGACAGCTTTGGGCATATCTATTTATCTTCGTAGCGTGAGTATTTATTTATTAATAGGCCTTCAAAAGTTTGCGTTGGAGATCAATTAGAGAGCTTGCTCACTTAAATAGGGGGCCGTAGCCCAGCGGTAGCGCAGCTGCTCTGGTGTGCCAGCGACCCAGGCTCGATTCCAAGTGCAGTCACATTAATTTGGGGCTGAATTGGAATCTCGGCTCGTGCAATTAACGGCCTTGAGAGCCAACCCCCCAAGGCGCAGTGAAGTGTACATGCCTAACGATAAAATAAAGTTAGGGCCGCTGTACACTCCTGTGTGAGTGTGTGCCTGCGTACGTATCCGCGCGCTTGTGTGCCTGCTCAGGGAAGTCGGCGGAATGGGCAGTAATGCCTCTCGCCGGTTGCGTGCCTATGTCGCTTAACCCAACCCCCCTGCCTCTAATAAAAAAAATTGCTCACTTAACCGTTAAACTTGATATCAATGATGACCCTCACAGAGTACGAGTAGCTCAGTGTGATAAGCGCGATTGGCCTTCGCGGCACAATCCCTGTGTATTCATTCCGTGGCATCCGTGTCTGACTAAATTTATTTGTTTGGGGCTTATGCACAAAATTTGGTCGTGGGTTGTCGTGCGACAGGAGTCAGCGAAATGAGCACAATTGCCTTGGCGCTGGTAGTGTGGTGATGTCTGTGGTGATGCCGACAGCCCTCCTAGAAAGTTTTTTTTAACCTAGTTAAGGGGAATTGCTGAGATGTCAAGGTTTGTTTAGGGGAATTGCTGAAATGTCCAGGATAGGTGGGGGGAATTGTTGAGAGGGTCAATGCTTACGGGGGGAATTGCTGAGATGTCAAGGCAAATAGGATTCACATAAAAAATTTTCGTCCCTCGCTTATTGGCTGCCCAATAATATTGTTAGTTATTTGCCTGTAATTTTATTTTCACTTTTCCAGATGAGAATTATTTAAAAGCATCAAGAAAATATGCGAAACCGCTGCATGCAAATTTACCCGCTGGCACATTTCAGCTTCCTCTGATCGACCTGATCTTGTTCCACAAAGACCCATACGGCGCAGTCGTTGGCAGCCCATACGAGCCGCAGTTTGCTTCGCATCTGCAGGATTTGAAATACGGCGACTTTCACGCGTTCCCGCCGTGCGTGATCATGCTGCGCATGTACTGCTTCGAGTCCACGGTCAGCCTCCAACAGGCCGGCTGGAACCCCACACAGCCGCTGGCGCTGCCCATGCGACGCCGCTTCGAGCGGAGAGCCTTCTACTTCTACGACTGGCTGGAGGCGGCACTCGGCCTACTGTCCGAGCGACCGCTCTACCCGCTGCAGTCGCTGATCCTGAATATGACCCGCAACATGACCATCTACAAGTTCCTGATGCTACCGACCACTAACCTGCTGCCGCCAACGCCCAAGCAGCGCGTTCCCACCGGTCTAATTGACGTAGAAGAGCTGCCAGTCGGTACTAAAATGGTTGGAGTTCGTTCCCTATTGGAGATGGCCGAGGACTACGATCGCTACCTGCAGATGCGCAGTTGCGCCATTGAAGTGGCCGCCCTGAAGAGAGAGGCTACCGCGGTTGGACTCAACCCGGAGATACTCATGATTCAGGTGAGATTGCTAGTCAGAAAATTAGTTAAAAACACTGTTATAGATACATAGATTATGGGTAAAATTCTGTTTTTTTTCTGGTGTTTGATTTAAATTTTAATAATCACCCGCGAGCGTTTTAATAGATAGAATAGGCATTTTGTGTCTCAAAAGACGAGCTCATTCCTCACGCAAGGCCCAAGACTACGACGGCTACGTAGCTGACAAGGAGGCAGCCGAAGAGAACGAAAACAACGCCGCCACCGCCGCCCTGCGCAACGCCAGCAACGTTGCCAACTCGGCCGCGTCCATCAGCGGTTGGTGGCGCAGCTGCGGCCTCGGCCGTCCGCGCCTACCGGACAGGCTGTGGGCGGTTGAACCGGACACCCGTCAGCAGCGACTGCTAGCTGTCAACGCTAACAACAGCGCCACGAATGCGGGCAGCGCCTCAACGGCTGACGCACAGAGCCAGCAACGGAACGTCAGCGCGGCCGCTAAGAAGAAGAAAAAGCCGCGCAATTACGTGTCGGAAGCTCTCCGGGTGTTGTACTACGCGTTGGAGAAGGACAAGACTAGCAAGAGGATGCAGGTACGCTGGGGGTCTGGTGTAGTTTTGTAGTTTTGTAAGGGATGATGCCGTGCTTGTCATTTCGTCATGAGTCCAGTACACACCCGAGAACCACGTGCCAAAGACGATCAGATCGCGAGACATTGTTGGGTTGTCGAGTTCTCATAAAATACCAAACTGAATTTCAGGTGTGCCTGGATTCAATTATTGTTCTCAGCAAGCGCGGCTTCTTTGTAAACGGCGAACGACTGCCAGCGGACTCATCGCGGGCTCGCGACCTACGCAACGTGGTCACTCTAGTGCTCAACATGATCCAACGCGAGCAGGAAAAGCTGGACGTCATATTTGCCAAGATCCAGTCTGGCTATAAGAAATTCCAGCACCTCGAGGAGCACAAAATGCTGGAAAACCGGCGCCTTGCTTCCGTAGCCAACATCTCTAAAATGATAGCCCTGCTCACACGGATTCTGCTCCACTCGAAGGAGCTCGTGTTCTTTGTCAACTCAAACTTTCCACCATTCCCAGCAAACACCGTCGACTTCACCGTTAATTATCGACTGCAGACGAAGTTTAACGACATCAAAATTGGAGTTGTCCAGGAATTCAACTCAATCAAAGACGGCTGGACCTACCTATCCAAGGAGATGCTGGAGGAGGTGGCGAAGATTAAGTCCATGCAGCTGCACTTCCGCGTTGGCAAGCAGCCGTCAGCGGCCGCCATCATTGAGGCCAAGAAGGCCGCCCGAAAGTCTGCAATGCGCAACAAGCCGAAGAACAAGAGCAACATGAGCAACACCAACAGCTGCTTTGTCACGTTCCGCAAGGTGCAGCGGATCCGGGCTCAGCAGCGCCAGCAAGACTGCCTAGCAGTCGGCGATGGGACTCGAACGTCCGCTAAAGAAGCGTTGAATTTATTGTCTAAAGAAGCGGCACTGCCAGACTGCACCGGTGAAAGCGAAAATCGTTGGTGGGCGTCTCCTTTGCCACAAAGTCAGACAACGGCAACCGCCGTGGCTGTCGGCACCGACGCGGACGGCACGCCGGCAGCGGACGCAAACGACATTAGCGAGCAAGCAGCTGTTGATGCGAGCGAATGCTATCAAATCGACGCCGCAGAAACCGGCCTGGACGAGGAGGCGCAATTGTTGCACGATCTCACCGAAGGATGCGACGGACTCTCCGAGACCGGCTTGCTAATGAACAGTCTTTACCGGGAGGTGCAGGACTTGCTGAAGTCGCAGGGCGATACAGATTCGGCTGCTACTCGTGTGAGTATCGCTTTTATTATAACAAAATTCCTGTCAGACCCGGGTGTATATGTAGGACGCCGTACATTGAAGGGTTTTAGGATTGATCGATGGTAACTCTAGCCATAGTTTTATCCTTCGTCCTAACCATTTTTATGTGTTGAGGGGAGAAAGGTTTCTATTACTTGTTGTCTGAAAAACGGTAGATTCGTTATAAGACACATGATGAAAATATTATCATGCCTCAACGTGGTTTATTGTATTATATTCTAGATATATCAAATGCATATTAAAAAGAGGATTGTAGCCTAGTGATTAGAGCGTCGGACTCAAGACTTTAAGGTCGGGGATCGATTCCCGATCCCACCGGAATAATTTGTGTCCTTGAGCAAGACACCTAAATCTGCATTGCTTCAGTTCACCTTGCTGTATAATAGCTAGGTGCCAGCATTAGCTGGGGTAATTGAAGGTTGTGTGGCGACCCCCCAGTCCTTGGACTGAACAGCCGTGCGCAGCCTTCAGATGAGCTGTCGGTTGCACATCTGCCCATTAGGGGTGTGTGATCAATTATATTAATTATTGTTATTAATAGATTAAAATCCGCAAAGCGCTATTAAATTAAAAAAGCCACCACTAAAAATTTATTTTTCAGACACCTCAGTCAAAGACAAACAAAGGCGGATGCGACGACACAGCGACCATCGAACCGAAGCCGGGTACAGAAGAGCGAATCAGCTTGAATCAGTCGAGCTACTGCGGTCGCCAAGGCACTGGCTCCGAAGTCTTTGACTGGTAGACGGGATTCTCTTTAACTGTGAAACTGGGCTCATGCTCGAGTAAAGAATTGCTTCCAAACATTGGGTAATTTTCTATACTTTAAAATGTAACCGGCTGCTTCATTTACTTAATACACTCTACCTTCTTGTAAAAGCATTTACCGCGTATATACTCGCCTATGAACCAGCCCCCGATCTGCAGTGCGCCTATTGTAATGTCGTAATGTCGCAAAGAATGCACAACGAAAAGGCACTGCACCCACCAACAAAACTCGCCAACAAAAGTGCTAAACCCGTCGCCAGCTTTCTAAACTGTACGACAAAAACTCTCTTGCAATTGTCGATCACTTGAACCGTCTTGTCTACTTAGGTTTCCCAACTTAGTTTTTCATTTGCTAACAAAAATTTATTTACTATAACTTTTACACACGGCAGCATATTTTAGCGCACGACCGTTAAACCTCGAAGCTTAGTTGCCTTTCTGTCAGTCAGAGTCTGCTTTGCTTTTTACCGATTTGCAGTGTTCCAAGAACTTCTAGGTTCCACAGCGACTGCGTGCGCTGATTACATTTTTGTGCTCAAAATTTGAGAGAGAACGGCTCGGAAACGGCGGTTGATGACGCGCTAAACGAATTTCTCTCCAATTTTTTAACGAGTCCTTAGTCCAGTCAGCAGTACTCTCGTATGCAGCTTCTGTCTCTGTAAAATCATTCAGCTGTACGCAACTTTACGTTCCACTTTGCATTCTTTTTGCACTTCAAGGCTAAGTTTCTATGTGTGTTTTTTTGTACACAGTCACTCAGTGTTTAGATTCACTTTTTTGCATTTATGGTATTTTTGCGTAAGTTTAATTTAATTTCAGCGACGCAACCCCCTTGTCAGTAAAACAGTGTGACACTGGAAAATCATATTTTTAACTGCTGCCCCCTCTTGCTAAATGCAATAAAAATGAGTTTAAAACGGCTTCAAATAGTTTTACAACCAATTCAGATTCATTATTTAGTTGAGAAAATACTTTCGGTTGTTTTATGGCTTTTTGATTTAACCATTTTGATTTCTTATTCATATATATTGACAAGGTAGTAGGGGAATTGAAAGTGCCTGACAGTCCTGCCGTGATCGGGCGTTCGGTCCTCAAACGTCGGTTTCAAAATCGGAACGTCTGTCCACTGATTTACCGTTGGTTTCTCTATCGCTAATAGAAAACACCAGTTTCTGCCTGATGTCGTTTTGTGTCATGTAGCGGTTCCTGACAGGATAAATCCATGCCTATTTTTGGGTATGTATGCCTAACCTGACATGTTTATGCATTAGGCAAAGTAATTACCATTCATTTCTTTTTTCAAAACTTACTTTTTTATAATTGATCACATTTAAAACGATGGTAAAGATTCCTGGTTTTTACTGAACTCTCCCGTTATTTCGTTGCGGCAAAATATTTTACAACAAAGTGTATTAATCTAGCTAAAGATACAACTGGTCCTCATAAATGAAATTTTAACTCCTTAATTCAGTTTGCGATTGTATGCATTATTGGTCCGTTTAGTATGGAGACGATTCTAAATTTTCAGTAGGTAAATTTTTTAAAATTGAATTCGCGTCAAAATTAAAATGGGAAAATCTATAACTAAAAAGTTATACTGTTTCCATTTGTAGAGCATTTTTATAGATTTTTTTTTACTTTTTGTTAAACTATTAAAAGGCATTTAAATTTAACTCATATCAACAGTGTACTACGTTGCTTATCTATTTGGCGCGAATTTGATTTTCTAAACTAAAGTTAACGAACAATAAATGCAGGATTTAAGAACCAATAGCTAAAAAGTATTTCGTAAAGCTTCAATGTACAATTAATGAAGAAATTTAATCGAAAGTATGTGTTAGGGTAAACCCGGCACAAATACTTATCGCTGTCATTTGCGTATCACGTATGTTCAGATTGCTTTGCCGTCATTCAGCTAGAAATATTTAACTCCAGGCTTCGGGAGTGCATGGAGATCACCTGAGTAGCTACTCAATTACGAAGTGAATTAGCTAATATTCTTCAATTTTAAAGAAGGCAGTGTTTAAGCGAGGAGAAAAGTTAGCCTCAAGCTTACGATCATTGTCTTTTTGCCGAATAAAATACATATATTTGATGCTGCAACACATTGTATTTTATAATAAAAAATAGCTCGAAAATACATGTGTACTAAATATAAAAGTGCTTCTTTCTACAGTTTCATACGCATAACAGTTAGTTTAGTTTCTGGTATCCGAGGTTTGTCGCTATAAGGCAACTTGAAGTACATTAAGTTCTAGTATAATGAATCAACTATCACAGGAAATTGAAAGGTAACAGCAAAGATTTCGCCTTGGCATGGAATGTGAATGTGAGACATTCCATAGGAAAGGCACTGACTGTTTGTGAAGCAGATTAGCTAGCAGGTGTTACACGCACTTACTTCACAATGGCGACTGGCTGTCAAGGAGACTGGCTCTGCCCTGATTCACAGCCTGCTTCTCAAAGTCTCTGAGGCCCAGCGGGTCGTGGCTTTCCGCTTGACTGATCATCGCCCTGCGAGTGGCGGGCAAGGATTTAGCAAGGCTATTGTTAGGCTGTTATTGAATTTCTGTTTTTGTTATAAATATAATATCTGCTTATTGGCGCAATTAAGGATTAATAGAAGCAGAAGGGTTTTTGATTAGTTCAGGGACTAATTGAGTAGTCTTGAGTTTGAGGAGTCCTTGGATTAGTTGCACATGTACGAGGGCTGTCCCAAAAGCAGTGTTATTTTTCATTAAATCTCTCGTTCTGATGATCCAAATAACATCTTTTTGCACAAATCTATAGCAGCAACTTTCTTATTCATATTACGAGCGTAACTTTAACATCTTTAAAGACAGACAATGGAAACAAAAGTTATAAACAAAAATTTATCAGAAGCTAGGACCAATATGGGAGCATGACTTACAGTAAGTCAACAAGTTTGCAAAATTTTGAAGTGGCAGCTGACTAACTGGTAACTGGCTGCAGTAAATGTGTAAAATCATGTGTAATTAAAGAGCCGATGAAAGTTGCGCAATTATCTCGGCTGCCCCGTGCCTTGTGCCCCCCGTCCTCCAGGTGGACGGGGCAGAAGGGCATAATTATGTCAACTTAAGCTCATAAATTAGAGTCCTCAATTATCCCCTTGCTTATTCTCCCCTAGCTACCCAAAGTTTATGAGCTTTATGAGCTTTATGAGCTTAAGTTGACAGGCCCTTTGTGCGAAATTACGTTATTCGGCTCACCAGAACGCGAGATATAATGAAAAGTACATGTAACACTACTTTTGGAACAGTCCTCGCACATGTATTAAAGTAGGCGCTTATCACTATTTTAAAAAAACATACTAAATAAAAACAGTTGAAACTGCATTGTTTGACTAAGAGGTTCTCTTCTCTGATTGGTTGTTTTTTTTATAGCCGATTCTGTCTATTACCAGCTGGCCTGGCTTGCAGTCTGTGTGAGGGTGAGGGCTGCGAGCTTGATTGGCTTTTTGTCGAGTTGTCTATGGCCGAAAGCAGTTCTGCGGGGATTCTCCACTTGGTATGCCTGATTACACAAAAACCTGGCTGACAAAAGCAATAGGGTACATCGTTTCCTAAATTTTCGTAATTCAAATTCTTTAAGCTATTTGCGAGTATTTGACGTCATTGCTATCATCTATAAAAATCGGTTTGGAAAATTCCGTTCGAATTTCTATCATATTTAACTTGATAAATTTGAATCGAAATGAATCGAAATTGGACAGAGCACATGCCTCTACTTTCTATTTGAAAGTTCAGGTTAGAAACAGTACATTTAGTGATAAAAACTGAGTCATTTTTCTTTCTAAAACATTTTTCAGCGAAAATTGTCTCTAGGGACAGTCCTAACTTTAATTATTTATGACTCAATATGAGTTCTTGCACTTTCACACCTTGGATACGGGCTTTACACTTCTTGCTCAAGCTCAAGTATTTCTGAGGCAAGGCTGAGTGCGCATTTTGTTACTACATGTACCTAAAAAAGAGAGTAATATAAATTGACAGGTAAGAATCCCTATGGAGGGCATATCAAGGAGTATCAGAGTTAGCAAGCGCCTGTCAGAGCGCCAGCATGAAAGACAGCCGGCACTCACTGGTGACTGGTTATCCACGGGTTGGCAGTGTTTGGCTGCAGGACTTCACCGTCAATGCTGAATGCTGGCGAGTTGAAGTATGATGGGTCGGGCTCCGGCCGCCTTAACGAGCCGTCTTTTCCGTTTGTCAGGCTGGAAAATTCTGCCGGAGGATTTTCGTCCGGATAGAAATAGATCGGCGGCTGGAGCAGCTTCAGCTGGTGCTGCAAAATTTCAGGCGGTCGGTTTCGCTAGCATACAGAATGAATCATTAAGACTGGTAAATATTGTTCAAAAGTATCACTTTTAAGGTTTTCTGCAAATCACAACATGACTTACATGCCGGTACCACCAGAACGCGCCGAGTGCGGCAGCAACTAGGACAACGCCTAGAACGCAGAGAAGAGCAATGGCGTACGGTGGAAACACGTAGGGAGCCTCAGAGCTTGCTACGGTAGCCGTGCTCTCCGTTGTGGCCAGGGCTGACGCTGGCAGCGGGCCGATCGTGAGGTTCACGATGTTGGTACCGTAGCCAGGAATAATTGCCCTGAGCTGCTCCTCCAGATAAGAGTCCGAGTAGAATGAGTCATTGCGAACAGTCAGCTTCGCTGTCAGCTTTGTTCCATTGCCGTCTGGGCTGAAGGAGATGTCAAAGAAGTCGCTGACAATCGAGGTCAGATTTGAGGCACTTCGAACAGCGTTCATCAGCAGGTAGTAGGACTCGCGGGCCAACGACATGAAGCCGGCAGAGTTGCCATCGCCCAGAGCAGTGTCGTATGACTTTAGCGGGTAATTCCAGGTCAGCTGAACAGTTCGAGCGCTGACAAACACCGGATCCTGGCCGACAGGGCACGCGCAGTCCGTGGGCACCGCGCGTCGAGAGCGCGACAGCAGCAGGAAGAAACTGTCGGATTTGTCGAACAAGTCGGCGCTGCGTCGCCTCCGGGAAGTCGGGCAGTTGTAAGCCGAGAAATTGCCACTGAGGCTCACCGTAAAGGAGTACGGTTGGCTGGCATCTCGAATTTTTTTCGGGATAAAAACGAGATAGCGGAAGTCGCCGAAGCGTTCGAATTGGGATCGGCCGACGCAGTCTGTCGATCGGTTAACAGTGGCCAAGTATACTATTCGCTGAGTGAGTTCAGATGCAGTGAAACCGAATGTGCCTGCAGCCGAACTGTACTCTAGCAGGTTGCATGTGGCACAGACGCTAGATACACAGATCTGAAAAATATGATTTTTGTGATGAGGACGCACTTTTTTGCCAAACTTCACGCTCGCACATGGGCTCCAAACTTGCTAGTCTACTAACAACAGGCTATGGGCATTTTTTCTTCTCTTTATGTAATTTTCCTAGAATTCATACTATTTATATGATTTTGCCATACTTGTAGCTATAATAACATAGGTGCGGCTTTTGGGTCATAAATCATTGCTTTTGAGCTGGTCTGACAGCCACCTGCGCCTCACTCAATGCTGAGACTGGCGCCAGATGGTCTGAGAGGATGCGGGCGGTAGCTCTTTTCTCATCATTTTGACAGGCCATCAAGATTTATGAGGTCAGGGCCTACTGTTCGTGTTTACTCAAGCGTGTGACAGCTTTGACAGCTATGCGTTTTACCCCTAAAAGTGCGTTGGGATTAGCTATTAGCGATTTGTCTTCATTATCATCTCTTTCTACTTAATAATAGCTTTCTAATGTATATTTTTTCATTAATTTTTGTCATTTCTACGCGAAAGGTCATAAATCATTATGTAGCGATTTTGAGTGATTTATGACCGCACCTGTCGTATTTTTATGGTCCCGAGGGAACTGATAGGATCTTATGGTCACGTGACTTTGGGTGGCAACAAGCTCAGCCAATTAGAAAATTCGACATGCGTTATAACAAATCGGCTCAGCCAATCAGCGTCGAGGTGTTCCATTATAACAAATTGCGGTCCAGTTGGCGGCTATTTAAACCGGTGTTTTGGCCCGCTCGGACTCAACCTCCTGCTCCGCCTCCTGGGACTTTGGCCTTAGACCTCCCGGAGCTCGACCGTCGTCTCTTGATCCCCGAATCGCGACTCTCCCCATCATCATCAAGGACGAATCCCCCGGTCGTCAGCAGCGAACATCAAGATTAAGAACATCACCTGCTAGCTATCAGCGAAGATTGTGACATCAGCATCATCCCGGGCCTACAGCTGCGAAGCACTAAGCCGATTCGGTCACTGTGGATTACCTGGTCTCCGGCTGTTGAGTTTCTGATTGGTTGGGTGAGAGGCTACCTAGACTTGCTTGATTGGGTGATTCCTTATCTGTCCCCTATTTCAGTAGCTGGATGCTCATTTTGTTCAGCAGTGCTGTTATTGAGGCAGAAACCATTCAATAATACTGTTAGTAGCCCGAAACTTCAATTCAATCTGAAGTGTGAAGTGATTTAAGGAGAAGGTTAAATCTGACGGTTATTTTTATCGGTTTTATTTCTTTGTTCGCCGATGGCTCAGATGAATAGCTAAGCTAGTAGGCGCCGGTTACAGTGGACCAATGGCAAGGCAGTTCTCAGTCGATCAATCTATCAAATCAGTGAGCAAAATTGCCAATAGTGCAAGATCGGCGCTAGAGATGTACTTTATGCACTCTAGGTCCGACAAGCGGCTCGGGTAATGAATCATGCGGTCTCCGATGTTCGAGTTAGCCTATCATCAGCGCTACGAGAGGCTAGTTGGCGCGTTGAAGGCCAAAAGTACAATTCTTCGTATTTAGCTATGTAATAGTACATGGAGCTACCCCATAGTCTCGCCACTGCAAGAATCCCCTGCAAAAGTCCCCTCTGTACCTGCATGGCCAATGCAATCAAGTCCCAGCAGTGTCCCTTATAATCGGCTATGACTTCGAGATTGACAGCAAAAAGACACTAGTTGGCAGGTAAGTGCAAAACCCCTTCTAGTCGGAAGCCCGATTTCGAAAGTCCCGGTTTGGTGAGCCAAGACGCACGGGCTGGTGGCAGTGAGTTGGCTAATCTGCGGATTATCTCATTTCTACCTTCAAAATTCTCCCTGCTTGTCTCTCGCTGTCCCTCTCTTAGCTATAGGTCCTAGGCTACTCGCCACACGATCAAGCTACCATGGGGCTGACCATCTGACAGGAGTGCAAGGGGCCAGGACTCTAATTGATTTATTTCTGAGACCTGAGGCCCGAAGGCTTCCCGAAAGGGGCCGAAAAGGTCGAAACCCATCATTAGCAACTAATAAGAACGCTACGACCGAGGACTACAAAGATGAGTTGCAATCTAATCTTAGAAAATAAACTGTAAAATTCTTTCTCTAATTTACATAGCAGACAGAACGAAGGTCGTCCAAAAAGGTAAAACCCTAAATTTAGTCGGATTCCTATAGGCTTAATTCACCCCGTGTAGTCACTGAAAATTGTTTTATCACACACTGAGGTAAATATTTCTACAAGTACTTCCTAGCTATGTTTTTGTTAGAGTGAAGCGTTTTTCCAGGCGGTTCTCGCGAATTTCCTGATGCACATCGTCTTTGACGCTGACAGACGCACTTAAACAGCATGGTGACGCGGCGGAAATGATCAATCTGGGAAGACCAATTGGTCGGCCTTCACGATCGGCGACGAGCAAGTCACGAGTGCGGCAAGTCACGAGCGCGGCAAGTCACGAGTGCGGCACTGTATCAACGTGCCATCCTGATCCATCCAAGCGACCTGCTGCGCCATCGTTGACTTCAGCTGCAGGGCCTAGTGGCTACTTTAAGCTGTCGTAGTGGCCACAAGTAGTACAGGAGGTGCTGACGCTGCAGGCCAACCTACCGGCCAGGACATCCGCGCACTCGGCATTTAGTCGAATGCCTGCTGGCTAACGCAGCCGCCCCGGATTCCGTCGGTGGCACATTCTAGCAAAAACTCTCTGACGCTACTCTTACTTTGTTAATCTAGAGCAGATACTGGAATAATAAATACTATAGTTATTCCATAGATACTAGAATAACTAGATGGGTCACCCAAACATATATACTTGGCAAAACAGCTGTCTACTTTCACTTCAGTAGCAATGAAGAATACACAAGCTATTTTATACGAATAAAGGCAGCGGATATGCCATTGATAAGTTTATAAGCCCAGCTTGCAGACGTAAACAGCTTGCTAATTGGTTCAGCCATAGTGTACATTAGCCACTGAGATGCACAAGGCAGATTTAGGCTGGAACAACTGAGGAAGGTAATAAAAATTGGGTGGCGGGGCTGGGGCAGATGTTTTGTGAGGAGTTTGAGGGTTTAAGCTTGGGGTAATTGGCCTTGTCTTTAAAAATACATTAAAATGATTCAGCTTAACGAACTACTAATCTGAAAGTAGCTTACACGCAAATATGCTGAGTGGCTCATCTAGTTATTCTAGTATCTGTGATCTAGAGACGCAGTGTTTATAATGGTAGCCAGCGAAAAAAATGCTAACCTGCTCAATGTAGGGCATCGAACGGCACTTGTCACCAGTCGGCCCGATTAGCAAGTCGAAAACAACGATTGGCTCGGATGCAGATCCAACAGTGAACTGGTTTGTCGACGCATTGTACGTATAGGGTTCTGTTGAATTTCGGAATGCGTTGGTTCCGAATACATCGCTTAGCAGCGATGTGTTGGTCATCGTAGTAAAACCTGAAGAAAAAGTAAATCTTGTAGGTCTTTTTCCACTCAGATACCCAGCTGATACAGTAACTTACTTATCTAGATAGGTATTAATAGTATCAACTTACCTGGAGTTGTTGTTGGAGGTATTGTTGAAGTTTCAGTAGTGACTACAGTGCTAACTGTTGAAGTAATTGACGTCGTTTCTGCACAGTGGTAACTCCAGGTAAAGTTGTGCCTCCCAAACCAGCAGTCGTG
>NIVC01003562.1:0-57500 GCA_002269645.1 Macrostomum lignano
AGTTTTTAAAGCGATTATTTTGCCATGCCATCATCTGCAAGCCGAGCTTTTAGATTAGAAAAGAAAGAATGGAGGAAATTAAATGGATCTGCAGTGGATCAAAATGTTTTTATTCGATCCATCTGCTACAATTTTTAAACTTCATGAGTGCTCATCAAATCCACTGTATTTATCTCGGAAAGAATCCTTTACCATTAAAAGTGCGAAGTAAAAACCACGAGAAAGCATGAAACAGAAAAACACAAGCATAGCGGTTTAAGTGCATGGGAAAATTCACAAATGATTTGTGTTGGTTCAAAGGAAACATCTATCTAGCTAATCTATCCATCTATCCTGACGCAGGTCGAGACGCTCAGATGGTGCCCAAGGTGGCCTTCTACGCTCACCTGTACAAACACGCACCGGGACCCGTTCACAGACGGGCCAATAGCGAGGCCGAGCCGGTGGTGAAATTCGAAATTGTTGAATTGAACGCCGGCAGCGCGTACGACCCCGCCAGCGGGATCTTCACTGCCCCAGTCGCCCCGGTGGTGTGTATCAGATCTACGTAAAGATTGCGGCTCAAGGACCGCGGTAGGTTTAACGGTAGGTTGAAGGAGTTGGAGCTGCGCTCAAAAAGCTTGGAAGGAGCCGACGATACAATTCAAGTAAGCGAATTTGCCCCCGCGGCTCTCACCAATTCGGTCTGTGATGAGATCGATCGTCACGATCTTATCGGTGAGATGAGGTGGTAATGTCGACCCAACGTCAACCCATTCGTTTGTTTTTTCGTTTCGATGTACGTAAGTTATGCGTAAAAACTCTCTGTTAATCTAGAAGCTAGATCTACTCCCCGATTTTATGAGAAAATTTCGCATGATTCAATGCGATCGATACGCACGTATCTCTGCGACAGATTCAACTAGATAGACTCCTATAGAAAGTCACTAAAATTTTTTTATCAACATACGATTTAATTCGATCAGAATAAAAACGTTTCCCATTATTTTCCACCCATTTAGTTTCGAGGTCGAAATTCAGTATCAATTTGAATTTTTTAAACTTTTGTTTCAGGTCGTAATTATGCAAAATAATTTCCTTTTTTACATTGACGTTGACTTAAAAATCAAAGTCAACGATATTTTAATGCCACGAAAAAAATTGAAAAAAACGATTCAAAATTTTCTTAATAAAAAGTCATCGTTAGTTTTCACTAGTACCCACATTTTACCGACCAGTCAAAACAAAATAATTACTAACAAGCATATATATCTTTTAGCGCCCGAGCGTATACAGCTTAGTATAACAAAAAAGTATAAAAATGTTCTTAATGTTTAAGATGCTTTTGTCTGAAGCTTTAGCTTAGCACAATAGCAATGCCAAGCCTTACGAGCGTAAAAAGTAGCTCTTCTATAGTTCTTAGCAAATAACAAAATAGCTCGTATGTAATTTGTGTTTGAGGCCAGTAGACCTTAGCTAGAACTTTAGTCGCTTCCTAACCGTTGCAATTAGTGTGCATCTTCCGTTGCTTATTAATAGAGGAGTTTTAGTGCTTGATTTCGTCCGTAGGCACGTCCTGGGCCTCTCCACTAATTTTTGCACACCTTCCCCTTCTCCCTTCTCTTGTGATCCGTGCGCCCCATCACGACTCTGCATTGGGATTATTCATCACGATGACTCATGATTATTACCCATCCCACTCTCCGCCGCACCAACCCCACCTCCTCACCTCCCTTCTATTGTTCGAAATCATCAATGCGTGTGACAGTTTTATGACCCCCTATCTTATCAAGCTTTTTACCGCCTGTTACGTAATCCTCCATCATAAATCATTTTCTCCTTTGCGCGCCACCCCAATTTCTCGTCCAATCACAGCGCAGCTGACTTGTGACATCATCAGGGCTGCTTTATAACGGAGGCCAAAGACAGGTCACGGCCTTCGATACATGCATCAGGGCTATAAATAAGGAGCCCGTTTTGAGCCCTTTTGAGTTGTGAGTAGAGAGTGTGCCTATCGCAGAGCAAGGAATAGAAGCTGAGGATGGAGAGTGCAAAATCACCGAGTATGAGACGAATCCAACCAAACAATCATAGCAGCACTGACTTGACTGTCCTTTTTATGCCTCGCATAGAGTGACTTAATCGGCAGTTTCTAGTACAGTTGGGGTCAAGAACCTTCGTCTTTATACAGACCGGGTGTATACATTCGTCTCGTTAGTGGGAGTTTTACCGGTTGTACTCCTGCACAGGTGACTAGTGGCGGCCATGCCTTTGGCGTGTACTTTCAAACAACCCGGGCCCGCTGTCTATATAATGGGATCTCGGCCGCAAGGTCAGCTACCGCACCATCAAGAGGTGGACAAAGTCTAGCAACAACAACAGAATACGCTTTCAGCGTCACATTGCGCGCCTCAGGGTCAGGTCGCGAATGAACGCAACGCCGCCAGCCGAATCCGGGGCGCCGGCGTCAGCCAGCAGGCAGTCGACGAAACGCCGAGTGCGGGCCTGCCCCCGCCGGTAGGGTGCCTACAGCGTCAGCAGCAGCACCTCCTGAACCGGCTGTGAGCAGTACGACTCGGTGCGGATGATGTGGCCTGCCAGCTGGAGTCGCCACGGACCGGCCGGCGCGATGAAACAAAGCTGCGTTGGTCAATCGCTCATAGCCGATTTTGCGCAGCAGGCCAGAGTGCGCCGCGTCAACTTGTTGCTCGAGCGATTCCGTCAGCGTCCAGGTCTCTGGATCTCCGGTTGACGTGGACTCACGCGTCGCCGCAACAGAAAGCCGTCGTCCTTTGGTAGGAAGAGCGGTCCGCAGCACCCAGTTAAGCACCAGAACGAACAGGAACGGCGCAAGCGTATCTCCTTGAAGCACCCCGGAGGATGTCTCAAAGAAGTCCGATAGGCCGTCCGGTGTTGAAACAGTAGCTTTTGTATCACGGTACATCGCCATGATGGCGGAAATCAGCTGCTCTGGCACGTTGTACGCACGGAGCACCTTTGGGAGCACAGACCTGACCGAGTCGAATGCCTTCTTGAAATCTATGAAGATAACAATCAGGATCGACTGGCGTGTCCGCGCGTCCTCGATGACTCGGCGACTCGGCGAAGAGCCAGGATCTGCGTCATTGTGTCACGATGGGGCCGGAAGCCGTTCTGCTCAGGACGCAGGTACGGATCCAACACGGGCTGCAACCGCGATAGCAGCATCCGGTTCAACAGCTTCGCAGCGCAGGACTGAAGGCAGATGCCTCGATGCTCCTCAAGCCTCGTGGTGCTCGGCTTCTTAGGAATTGTGACAATGTGCTCCTGGTCCATTCGTTGGGTGCCTCCTCACCGATAAGCACGCAGTTCATCACTCTGGCGACCTCAGCGGCCACACAGTGAATGTGCAGCGTCTCGATGGGGCTGCTCGTCCGGACCCAGCGCTTTCCCGCCTGGTGACTGTTGGGCGAGCCTCACAACGTCGGCTGTGCTGACTGGTGCTAGGCTGAAGCTCTCCTCTGCCAGCAACTGCATCACCGGTGGCAGTGTCAGACTGTCTGGCAGAGGGGGTGGCGGCGCGTTAACAATGACAGCGAAGAACTCACGCAGCTTGTTACTGCGCTCGTCCGCAGAGTAGCCTGCTAGGTTTAGTGGAGTGCGCCACTTTCGCCCGTCAGAGCATTGATAGCCGACCAGTCCAACGCGGCCTCTGGCATCGGGCCCAGTGGCGTCATCAACAGCAGCCTGCTGGCGCTCTCTCGGAAACGGAGTCTCTCCAGCTCTTCCCTCGCTTGCCGAATCGCGGCCCGATTGTCTTGCCATACCGGCTTCTCCCGCTGGGCCGGTCGCATCAGCGGGACTGCTTGTTCCTCGGCGGCTTGAACTGCAGCGCACACCTCCGCGTACTCGGCACCTCCACGCTTGCCGCTTCGGCAGACGATAGAGCGGATCGCAAAGACGAAGGTCGCAGACCGCAGAGCCAGCGGTGTGATGGCGCGGCAATTGAAAGCCTAGGAGACGAGGCCTGGCGGCTGTACTTTTCAACGTCAGAGCCCAGGGGTTGAACAGGTGTTTTCATGCAGCCCGTGTTACGAAATCTACTATTTAGGCTATGAAATTAAGCCTTACACTGACTTTTACCTTAATTTTCAGCACAACGTTCCTGATTTAAGTTATTTATTTTGGAGAAATAGAACATACTTAATGCGAGAGCACTCTATATAGTTTTGTATTAAATAATGTGGGTGTATCCGGGAGCTCCATCTATTTCTATTCTAGCTTGCCCCTTCCGTCAAACCACTCTCTGTGACAATTTCTTGCCTCCTCCCGCTTTCAACAATTGTAAGCGAAATTCAATATACGTCATCCTTGAATTGCTACCAAATCACAATCTTCGGATTTTGAAAACGCATTTTTGACAGCATAAAATAAGTTACGACTAAATTTATTATTGTTTCTTATTATCAACAAAAAAAGTTGTAGATAACTCACAAATGAATGGGTTGACGCACGTTTCGTCGGCTCATTCCAGGAAAAGAAACGAATAAAATAAATATCAGGTGTTTGTTACTTGAGAATAAATGAAAAACATCTACGAGCTCGCATGCTTCAACTCCCAGTGCCTTGTTGTAAAGTCATTAAACTATTTATTATACAACAGTTGCATGTAGTTACATTTTCGTTATGCATGATTTGTTTTACTGTCTGTCTTGCAATTTCGGTCTAGTAGTATTTAGATCGCTTTCGACGCAATAATGTAGCTAGATTTCTTACGTTTGATTGCAGTGTCTTACATATTCAGTAAAAAATTGTATAGATGTTTGCTTTTTCATTCAATTTTTAACCAGCTATGCTGTTTTAAAAAATAAAGAAAATTTAATAAGACTAATTCCATATTGGCCTTTTCAGTACAGCACAGTAAGTAACCAGTAACCATATACACGTATGTACTGCTCATATATAAATCCAGGAAATAGCTTAAAATGAACATTTAGCTCTCCAAATAGAACCTGTTTTAAACGAGAAACCATTATTGAAGTTTTATTTTTAATTTTCCTAACTCACATTTTAAAATGCAACATGCATAAATGGTCTCAATTTTATTAATGCGTCTTTTTGTTAAAATTTTGATCAGAGTTTGACGTACGAACACTAGCTATAACTCTGATTCAGAGATTCATAAATTCAGAACTCACACTGAGTTCATTATTACTGGCGACTCAACGAAAAATTCGAATGCCTGCACGTGTACTTTGATTTCCCAAAGGATTTCCCTTTCCCCCCAGAAGATATTGATCAAAATGAAAGAGATGGGCGTCGATCTAGAATTGCTAGCTATAATAATCGATTTTGGAAGAACTAGCATGATTCAGGCGGATTATGAAATGAAAAAACATGTCTTTTGGCCTTTACCCCTTTACGATATTTTTTCGTCCATATTGGAATTCAGTAATTTCCATTTATTAAGCAGGCAATCATACATAATCCCAACATGCGCTGTAAGAACTTCATTGCAAAAAATGATTTTCTGATTTGCATAAAGATCTACAGTAGATCCTAGTCAAACAGTCAAAGTTAGTTTTACTGTAGGACACTGTTTCTGGTGTTAACGGCACACTTTACCATATCATGTCGTACATGTATCTGTAGAAGATATGTACCTTACTGAATTAAGGCGAGTGACTGGTTAGACTGGGTGAGAGTGACTGAGAAAGAGTGACTGGGGAGGAGTGAATGGGGGAGAGTGACTAGGTTAGAGTGACTAGGTGAGAGTGACTAGGTGAGAGTGACTAGGTGAGAGCGAGTGGGAGAGAGTGACTGGGAAAGAGTGACTGGATGAGTGAGAGAGAGAGTGACTGGGTGAGAGTGACTGAGGGAGAGTGAGAGTGACTGCACGAGTAAGAGTGGGAGTGACTGCATGAGTGAGAGTGAGAGTGACTGGGTGAGAGTGACTGGATGGGTTAAAAGGTGATAGAGTGCGATTGAGATGCAATATATACATATGGTGGGAATTTTTAAATGTACATGCACACATAGATACACGTACTGTACATGTGTAGTACGAGAGTAGTGTTTTACGATCTCACTTAATTTTTACGAATTGGTACCAGACAAATTTAGCTTGCACAATTTGCACAATAATCTGCGTATTCATTTTACTGTTGATTTGTTATCAGTAACAGCAACAGTCATTTATACGGTTGCATATGCATTTTTAGATGAATTCAGTTCATTTTTATTTTTTTAACCACGTACATGTACACATCATCAATTCCTTAAAATTAAGATTTTCTCTGCAAAAAAACTGTTTTCTTTCAGGCCGCAGTTCACGTGATGACTGGCTCCGGCAGTCAGAAACGGCTCCTGTTCCCGCTGTGGTGCCAGTCTGTGCCAGACTGGGGCGACACCAGCAACCAGATCCTGGTGCGGTTGCAGCGCCTCGACACTGTCTGGGTGCAGTACCGTCAGTATTGGTCTTCGGACAAGACCTACGTACCGGTCTGGTATCTGCACGGCTATTCTTATTCGGCCTTCTCCGGCCACCTCGTGTTCACTGACGAGTAGTATAGGATCCTTGCGCTGAGGAGCTATCCTCTTGAATGATAAATCGATCAAAATAAAGTCAAAACAAAGACCATCTTACGAGCTAGATAACACAGTTTCGGAAGTAGTCGTAACATTTTAAGATTTTAAAGTCAGAAGTGTACTCTTTTTAACACCGTATGATTAGGGAATGCTTGCAACCAATATTAACTTTAGAGTCCTTTATTACCAATCTGAAGGTCGTTAATACATGTACCTACTATTTAGAGACCCCGATCTTATCAATCTTTAATCCACTTATTAATTTCTTTTCACCAATTTCCAGTGTCAGTAACTATCATCTTTTTACCAGTATGTTTACCATACTAACCTAATTTTCGTCATAATCAGTTTTTGAGCTTGTCGGCGTTAGACTGACACAATATCGACATAATCAATTAATGCATCTCAATTAATTCGCAACTTACAAAATCCTATTTATTTATTCGTATTGTAACACATCAAGCTGTAAAATGACTTTTACAATCTTCTTAAAAAGGAAAGCAATTTGACGGCCATACATTTGTTTAATTCTATAAAAAATCATTTTAACACGACACGCTTCAAAATAGTTGAACAATTAAACGTTCATTAAGGAATATTCGTTTTGCTAATCATCCATTAAAATGAAATATCTTTTTCTTCATGCAATAATGTACGGTCTACCCTAGCATGTCAATATTAATATTTATATTTCCGCTACGTTCTCGATTTTATGTAAATTTATTGTTCATGTACATGCATTCTTACTGATTCTAATGACGTCTAAAAACATGAACAATTAGATAAAAAAGCTAAAACATTTCTTTTAAAATAAACGTCTGTAAGCTTCTCTTGAGAATAATAATTTAATGATACAATCTTACCTTGCAAAAGTACAAATATACAAAAATACCATTTCAACTAAACTCTTTTACGGTCACTACCACCAGCTTTAAGTTCCTCATACAAAACCAGTAGTTTCTCGTGTCGTTTTTCCGTTTGTCCTTACAATTCTACATAAATATTAATTCCACGTGAATCTATACTAACAATCGTAAGACAAATTGAAGCACTAGTTTTTGAAGATACGTCCCAAACTGCTGAGATGTCACTAACTAATGCAGAGACGTCACTATAACAAATGAACAGACGTCACTTGCACAGATGTCACTATAGCTATATTGCACTAACGTCACTTCCACAGATGTCACTATAACTATTGCACAGACGTCACTTGACAGATGCCACTATAGCTAAATTGCACAGACGTCACTTGCACCGATCTCTGACTTACTTGGCTTATATAGCTAGCTGCAGATTGGTCCGTAGACACAGCGGGGAGGCGAGGGTCGCCCATTCCGGTAGCCCCTGAAGGCCCGCAGACAGGCAGAGGCGTATGGGCCGGTCAGGGGGGTCCGCCGGTCCGTCCTGCAGCGTGATCTTCCGTGGGGAAGAAACTGGCTCGTCTTGTCGCTCGAAGGAACTGGATGAGTCGTGAGATGCTGTCAGGCTGGCAGACCTCGTCAATGGACGGGTTCGGCCCGAGGTAGCGTAGCCGGTCTCTGGTAAAGAAAGGGCAGTGACAAACAAAGTGCTGAGCATCTTCATTGTCGTACTCGCAAAAGGGGCAAAGTTTAATCTCGAGGTCGCCTCGGAGGAAGCAGTGCCTGGCGAGGTAGCCATGGCCGGTGAGGGTCATGACAAGGGCTCAAATATCCTTCTGATTTTGCTTCAGAAGGACGTTTCTGAGCCTGCGAGAGGGGCACGAAACCGCGGCACGAGATTGTCGGCAGTTTTTGGGTGCCCGCCCATCTGTCCCTGTGGAGGGAGTCAGCCCAGTCATCGATCTGACGATTGATGACCGTCGAGGGCATAGGGATCAAGGGGGCAGGGCCAAAGAAAGAGCCAGAGCCGCCCCTCTTGGTGGGGGTGTCTGCCAGCTCGTTCCCCAGAAAGCCTGTATGCCATGGGATCCACTTTAGTCAGTAACAGTATTGCTACTGGCCAGGAGGTTGAGCAGTCGGCGCAGTCGGCGACTGTCCGGGAGTTCGTTGTGGTGTGGCAAAGGGCCTGTAGAACCGCTTGGCTGTCGGAGTGGATGACAATAGTCTCCTCTCGTACCCTTGACGTTCAGCTCTGCAGCGCAGGAGCTGATGGCAAGGAATTCGTTCTGGAAGACTGTGGAGAGTCTGCCAGTGTGCATGGCGCGGCCGTTGATGATGATGCAGACCCCAAAGCCGGCGCGGCCGTCTTTGATGGATCCGTCCGTGCAGCAATGGACCTCCTGGAAGTTCCAGTGGTCAGTGGCAGCATCCCTAGAGGGGATGGTGACCTTGTAGCGCTGAAAGAGGTTCAGAGTGCGGGATTCACCGTCAGATAAGACTTGGAGCCCGCCGCCGTCTCTCAAGTCTTTGAGGCAAAGGTCAGTGTGAGGCAGGAGCTTGCACTTAGCGATGGCCCTGTCAGGCATGCACAGACGTCACTACTATTTGTCAGTTGTCATTGACTAATTCAGAGACATGTCAATAACTAATAAATGTAGATAATTCTTTATGTTTATCCAGTTCAGTGCATACATATATGAAGCTTTGTGTTGTATACATGTATTCATTAAAACTGTTACTTTCAGTAGTATGAAAAGCGGCGTTAGAGTTTTATTTCAAGAATTGTATCAAATATTTTTGCAGCATATTTTTAGCAAGTTCGCAGTTTATGGGAATATGTCTGTAGCAAGCTAAAAGAAACTACAACTAAAAGCCAACAAGCATGGAACCATGGGGGCAACTGCAAATTATAGCCAATTACAAAGCTCCTCGCGGGATCGAAGCATCCAGGCAGACGCTGCTGCATCTCCAGCCTCGAAATGAAATTTTGCTTTTGGCTCCTTATTTTTGGCTATAGGCTTTATACCGCAGAGGCGCCCCATGCCTGTCATCGCTGAAGGGGGAGGGTGGGTTGCAGGGGTGGGTAGTGAAAAGAACGGTTCGTCTGCAAAGAACGCGATGCTTCTGTATTTTTGTACGTGACTTTGCCGCACACAGCAGCAGCAACGCCATACCAGACTAGCATATATGCACGCATGCATACCTACCCACACATACTGTATGGGCATCTGAAGCGCTTCGAAAGTTCCGTTGACTTTCTGTGAACGCATGCATGTAATGGTATTTGGTTTAGCTCTAATACATTTTGCTATAATGACACTAATATATAACAGCCTGTATGAATGCTTGCAGTGCAACTTAAATATTACAACAGTTGCATATTAAAAGACCCTAAGTTTTCCTTTAAATCATGGTCCAGCTAAATTATTTTACCTCAAGGGCCTGCAAGGTAGAGAATCTAGCGCATAACTGCGGGGAGAGAGAAGAGATACTTCAGTAATAGAGAAGAGAGATGAGAGATAAGAGATGAGATATGGGAGAGAGGAGAGGCAAGAAAAGAAAGAAGGGAGCTGAGAAGAGACCACTAACTCGAATTTTAAAGTTTAAAGTGAAGTTTAAAAGAACCCGAGGACCGGATAGACAGGCTTAGCGGGCCGTAAGTGACCCACCGGTCGACCCTGCCGACCCCTGCTTTAAATAATTGGTTTGTGCATTAAGTGGGTTCCCGTATTGGACATAAGCCATAAATCACAAATATCAATGCTAATTTATAAATGTTTTTATAATCTATAACAGTTTCGCTGTGCACTTTTAAGTAAATGCGGTTTGCGGTGGGGTGGTGGGTGTGTGGCCATTTGATCCCCCACACCCACCCTCTCCGCGGACGCGGCCGTGACCTACTTAGGGTCGGTAGGTGTGTGACCATTTTAATTGGAAGGGCCGCAACCATAAGGAGCACCGACATTCGGTGTCTTGAAAAGCACTCGTGGTTCTTGGCGGGTGCCCATGGTTCTTGGTGGGCGCCCCTGTCTCTTGGTTGGCGCCCCTGTCTCCTGGTTGGCGCCCCTGTCTCCTGGTTGGCGCCCCTGTCTCCTGGTTGGCGCCCCTGTCTCCTGGTTGGCGCCCCTGTCTCCTGGTTGGCGCCCCTGTCTCCTGGTTGGCGCCCCTGTCTCCTGGTTGGCGCCCCTGTCTCCTGGTTGGCGCCCCTGTCTCTTGGTTGGCGCCCCTGTCTCCTGGTTGGCGCCCCTGTCTCCTGGTTGGCGCCCCTGTCTCATGGTTGGCGCCCCTGTCTCCTGGTTGGCGCCCCTGTCTCCTGGTTGGCGCCCCTACCCCCTATCTCCTAGGCTTGAATTGTTTGAATAGATAGCAAACTTTCTGGTCCAGCCATTTTTCGAGCTTGTGGTTACCGCAAATTCTCGGGGGGGGGGGGGTGGCGGCCCGGCCTCCCTCTGCATACATGTACCCCACCGTGTTTCCTATACTGACTAAACCGCATTATTTTTCCTAGATATTCCGCTGCATCAGTATACGCCTCGCTCGCAGAGACACGACATCACCTGTCAAATGTAGAGAGGCTGCAGGACTGCAAGCTTTGTAGTGGCGTGCAGTAGGTTCCGCGTTCAAAGCACTCGATCATTCACTGACAGTTTTACCTAGCTTCTCTTAGCTGGACCGCCAAAGACCCACGGCTATCTGCTTTCCTGGGGATGCTTCTGGCACAGAGGGGGTTTTCAGTATACTTGGTTGCATAAATGTACGGACTAATTGCTGCACCAACTGCTCTCGTACTTCCCAAATTCCCAAAACTTGCAAACTTTTGTAAGGCATTTGCAAGGCACTCATTTTGACGTCGCCAGGCACTCATTTTGGCGCCGCAGGCACTCATTTTGGCGCCGCAGGCACTCATTTTGGCGCCGCAGGCACTCATTTTGGCGCCGCAGGCACTCATTTTGGCGCCGCAGGCACTCATTTTGGCGCCGCAGGCACTCATTTGGACGTCGCCAGGCACTCATTTTGGCACCGCAGGCACTCATTTTGGCGCCGCAGGCACTCATTTTGGCGCCGCAGGCACTCATTTTAGCACCGCAGGCACTCATTTTAGCACCGCAGGCACTCATTTTAGCACCGCAGGCACTCATTTTAGCACCGCAGGCACTCATTTTGGCACCGCAGGCACTCATTTTAGCACCGCAGGCACTCATTTTAGCACCGCAGGCACTCATTTTAGCGCCGCAGGCACTCATTTTAGCGCCGCAGGCACTCATTTTAGCGTCGCCAGGCACTCATTTTAGTGGCGCCAGGCACTCATTTTAGCGTCGCCAGGCACTCATTTTAGTGTCGCCAGGCACTCATTTTAGCGTCGCCAGGCACTCATTTTAGTGTCGCCAGGCACTCATTTTGGCGTCGCCAGGCACTCATTTTAGCGCCGCAGGCACTCATTTTAGTGTCGCCAGGCACTCATTTTAGTGTCGCCAGGCACTCATTTTAGTGTCGCCAGGCACTCATTTTAGTGTCGCCAGGCACTCATTTTAGTGTCGCCAGGCACTCATTTTAGCGTCGCCAGGCACTCATTTTAGTGTCGCCAGGCACTCATTTTAGTGTCGCCAGGCACTCATTTTAGCGTCGCCAGACACTCATTTTAGTGTCGCCAGGCACTCATTTTAGCGTCGCCAGGCACTCATTTTAGTGTCGCCAGGCACTCATTTTAGTGTCGCCAGGCACTCATTTTAGCGTCGCCAGACACTCATTTTAGCGTCGCCAGGCACTCATTTTAGTGTCGCCAGGCACTCATTTTAGTGTCGCCAGGCACTCATTTTAGTGTCGCCAGGCACTCATTTTAGTGTCGCCAGGCACTCATTTTAGTGTCGCCAGGCACTCATTTTAGCGTCGCCAGGCACTCATTTTAGTGTCGCCAGGCACTCATTTTAGTGTCGCCAGGCACTCATTTTAGCGTCGCCAGACACTAATTTTAGTGTCGCCAGGCACTCATTTTAGCGTCGCCAGGCACTCATTTTAGTGTCGCCAGGCACTCATTTTAGTGTCGCCAGGCACTCATTTTAGCGTCGCCAGACACTCATTTTAGTGTCGCCAGGCACTCATTTTAGCGTCGCCAGGCACTCATTTTAGTGTCGCCAGGCACTCATTTTAGTGTCGCCAGACACTCATTTTGGCGCCGCAATTACTCACTATGCAAGGGCGATAGACAAATAACATGTAAATACAAATACAGTACCCATAGCCATATAGAATATCTGCCTCTTAAGTTTACCATAGTTACAGCTGTCGACCAAAACTATGGATACATTATACATAATTCAAGATGAGGCTCACTATCACATGTGGAACACGCCATAGCGTCCTATACGCTACACGCCATCTGTTTATTTCCGAACTATGCGAGCTATAATGTATATGTAAGGCTAGCAGATCTGCATGGCCCTGTGGGTGCCAAAAAACAGCGAAGGAAGCAAGCTGCATGGCAGGATTGGAGGCTGGGACGCGACCTATATGCTATATGTTTCCAGCTGCGTTGTGCATTTCTGTATGCGGCCTGTCTCAGTATTTTTGCCAGTGAAATGGCCTGGTACACTCGCATAGAAGTGAAGAAAAACCCGAAACGGTATAACAGTCGTTTTTGGCCTGTCTGCCTGTCCTGTGCCGTGTGTTACGAGTTAGATAGTAGCTCCCTGCGTCTAGCATGCAGATGTACATGTAGTCACTAGATATACTAGAAAGGAATTTCCCTGAAGTAAGAAAGTAGTTAACGAAGTTCTTAATGCATTTAGTGCGATATAACAAAATCTTCGAACTTTTCAGGCCATCTGTCTGTCTGAATTAGTGTCTGTCTGTCTGTCTGTCTGTCTGTCTGTCTGTCTGAATTAGTGACTGTCTGTCTGTCTGAATTAGTGTCTGTCTGTCTTAGTGTCTTAGTGTCTGTCTGTCTTAGTGTCTTAGTGTCTGTCTGTCTGTCTGTCTGTCTGTCTGTCTGTCTGTCTGTCTGTCTGTCTGTCTGTCTGTCTGTCTGTCTGTCTGTCTGTCTGTCTGTCTGTCTGTCTGTCTGTCTGTCTGTCGGTCTGTCCCTAGGCACTCTCATGAAATAGCTAGCTAAGTTAGGTTAATCTAAATGTCCAGCCAACGAACCACTCTGGTGTAAAATTTGCTAACAGCTATCCTATATTGAAAGGCGCGCATTGGCAGATCAATAATAATTGGCAGGCTTATCCAGTTTATTAGCCTCGAGTCTGCCATGAAGCAATTGTTCCTGCCTTCCTGTAATTATATTTATTGCGAACCCCTTCCGCAGCCCTAAAAGTCTTGAGAAATCGCTTATAAAACTCCCGGTAACGAGACTGGCATCGTTAAGCCTCTAAAGGGGAAGCGGGATCCTTGATAAATGAGGCAATGGGATCTGCTGGGTGCACCAAATTTGCGATTATAAACCCAGCCATAGCGGCAGTTTGTAAGAAAATAAAATTAGGAAGTTATAAAATTTTCTACGAGCTACCTTTTAATGTTCGGCGTCACAATTATCAAATTTTGGCGTTGTATAAATTTATACTGCGGAGCGCCAACACTTGCTGGGCTGGTCAAGATGGACGAAAACGTGATTTGTTGCTACTAGAGTTGCATGTACATTATGTACATCATGTATCCTAAAGAGTGGCTACTAATGCCACATCTAAGACTCTCTACTGATCTGTCCATGAGAATCACTCCTAATCCGAATGTGAGAATCACTTCTAATCCGCATGTGAGAATCACTCCTAATCCGCCCATAAGAATCACTCCTAATCCGTCCATGAGATTAAGTCCTAATCCACGATGAGAATCACTCCTAATCCGCCCATGAGAATCACTGCTAATACGCCCACGGTGGAGAATCACTCCTATTCCGCCCATGAGAACCACTTCTAATCCCCCATGAGAATCCCTCCTAATCCAATATGAGAATCACTTCTAATCCGCCATATGAAAATCATTCCAAATCCCCCATGAGAATCACTCCTAATGCACCCATGACAATCACTCCTAATGCACCCATGACAATCACTTCTAATCCGCCATATGAAAATCATTCCAAATCCCCCATGACAATCACTCCTAATCCACCAATGACAATCACTCCTAATCCACCATGAGAATCACTCCTAATCCATCAATAAGAATCACTCCTAATCCGCCATGAGAATCACTCCTGATCCGTTCATGAGAATGACTCCTAATCCACCATGAGAATCACTCCTAATCCATCAATAAGAATCACTCCTAATCCGCCATGAGAATCACTCCTAATCCATCAATAAGAATCACTCCTAATCCATCAATAAGAATCACTCCTAATTCGCCATGAGAATCACTCCTGGTCCGCCCATGAGAATCACTCCTAATCCACCATGAGAATCACTCCTAATCCATCAATAAGAATCACTCCTAATCCGCCATGAGAATCACTCCTGATCCGTTCATGAGAATGACTCCTAATCCACCATGAGAATCACTCCTAATCCATCAATAAGAATCACTCCTAATCCGCCATGAGAATCACTCCTAATCCATTAATAAGAATCACTCCTAATCCATCAATAAGAATCACTCCTAATTCGCCATGAGAATCACTCCTGGTCCGCCCATGAGAATCACTCCTAATCCACCATGAGAATCACTCCTAATCCATCAATAAGAATCACTCCTAATCCGCCATGAGAATCACTCCTAATCCATCAATAAGAATCACTCCTAATCCATCAATAAGAATCACTCCTAATTCGCCATGAGAATCACTCCTAATGCATCAATAAGAATCACTCCTAATCCATCAATAAGAATCACTCCTAATCCGCCATGAGAATCACTCCTGGTCCGCCCATGAGAATCACTCCTAATCCACCATGAGAATCACTCCTAATCCATCAATAAGAATCACTCCTAATCCGCCATGAGAATCACTCCTAATCCATCAATAAGAATCACTCCTAATCCGCCATGAGAATCACTCCTAATCCATCAATAAGAATCACTCCTAATCCATCAATAAGAATCACTCCTAATCCATCAATAAGAATCACTCCTAATTCGCCATGAGAATCACTCCTGGTCCGCCCATGAGAATCACTCCTAATCCACCATGAGAATCACTCCTAATCCATCAATAAGAATCACTCCTAATCCGCCATGAGAATCACTCCTAATCCGCCATGAGAATCACTCCTAATCCGCCATGAGAATCACTCCTAATCCGCCATGAGAATCACTCTTGATCCACCATTAGAATCACTCCTAATTCGCCTTGAGAATCACTCCTGGTCCGCCCATGAGAATCACTCCTAATGCGCCATTAGAATCGCTCCTAATCCGCCATGAGAATCGCTCCTAATCCACCATGAGAATCGCTCCTAATCCACCATGAGAATCGCTCCTAATCCGCCATGAGAATGAAAAAGCGAAGGCTGAGCAGAGAATGAAATAGATAAATTCAATTTATACAGACAGACTAATCCAAGGCCATAAAAGAGGCGAGCTGCACTTATAAGCAGAAAAGACTGCACTATACTTAAGCTTCAGGATAGATCTCCCAGTCCCAGACGCAGAGGGCAAACAAATTTAATCAAGGGAGATTGACTGATACGAAGAAAAGAGAGAGAAGGATCCCGTGGAAAGAGGCAGACAGGAAGCAGATAAGTCTGATTTTATCTGAGTTAATGTGAATCAGTTTACTTATTATATGTATCTGAAGTGACTGTAAGATTGCTGACTGCAGTCATTAACTGAATTAATTCTGTTTTTGAGTAGAGTGGCTAGCTAGGACTACGAGTATTAGGGTGGCATAAAAAGGGAAATAAACAAATAATTTTAGCTGCATGAAGTCAGTGGAAGATCGAGGAAAGCAGGGGCGTCGCCATGGATTTTATGATGGGGGCGGGGGGCATAAAGCCAAGAATTCTACATGTACATAACTAAGTTCCCACATGCACATTATTTTGAGAATCGGCGTTGTCAGCACTCATTTTAGCGCCGCAGGCACTCATTTTAGCGTTGCAGGCACTCATTTCTCATTTTAGCGCCGCAGGCACTCATTTTAGCGTTGCAGGCACTCATTTCTCATTTTAGCGCCGCAGGCACTCATTTTAGCGTTGCAGGCACTCATTTTAGCGCCGCAGGCACTCATTTTAGCACCGCAGGCGCTCATATTGGCGCCGCAGGCACTCATTTTAGCGCCGCAGGCACTCATTTTAGCGCCACAGGCACTCATTTTAGCGTTGCAGGCACTCATTTCTCATTTTAGCGCCGCAGGCACTCTTGGCGCCGCAGGCACTCATTTTAGCGCCGCAGGCACTCATTTTAGCGCCACAGGCACTCATTTTAGCGTTGCAGGCACTCATTTCTCATTTTAGCGCCGCAGGCACTCTTGGCGCCGCATGCACTCATTTTAGCACCGCAGGCACTCATGTTGGCGCCGCAGGCACTCATTTTAGCGCCGCAGGCACTCATTTTAGCGCCGCAGGCACTCATTTTAGCGTTGCAGGCACTCATTTCTCATTTTAGCGCCGCAGGCACTCATTTTAGCGCCGCAGGCACTCATTTTAGCACCGCAGGCACTCATATTGGCGCCGCAGGCACTCATTTTAGCGCCGCAGGCACTCATTTTAGCACCGCAGGCGCTCATATTGGCGCCGCAGGCACTCATTTTAGCGCCGCAGGCACTCATTTTAGCGCCACAGGCACTCATTTTAGCGTTGCAAGCACTCATTTCTCATTTTAGCGCCGCAGGCACTCTTGGCGCCGCAGGCACTCATTTTAACGCCGCAGGCACTCATTTTAGCGCCACAGGCACTCATTTTAGCGTTGCAGGCACTCATTTCTCATTTTAGCGCCGCAGGCACTCTTGGCGCCGCATGCACTCATTTTAGCACCGCAGGCACTCATATTGGCGCCGCAGGCACTCATTTTAGCGCCGCAGGCACTCATTTTAGCGCCGCAGGCACTCATTTTAGCGCCGCAGGCACTCATTTTAGCGTTGCAGGCACTCATTTCTCATTTTAGCGCCGCAGGCACTCATTTTAGCGCCGCAGGCACTCATTTTAGCGCCGCAGGCACTCATTTTAGCGCTGCAGGCACTCATATTGGCGCCGCAGGCACTTTTTTTAGCGCCGCAGGCATTCATTTTAGCGCCGCAGGCACTCATTTCGGCGCTGCAGACACTCATTTTGGCGCCGCAGGCACTTTTTTTAGCGCCGTAGGCACTAAGTTTTGTCGCCCTGAAGCAAACTTTGTGATTTCCATAACGGGTTACAAGGTGGGGGTGGGGGGGACAAAGCATTGGAATGTCCCATTGTCCCCTCATAGCTTTTACTAGGGGGGACATGCCCCCCTGTCTGCCCCCCTCCCCGGCGACGCCCATGGATGAAAGGACAAAGGAACTCTTAATAAGCAAAGTACAAGTGAATTAACTTAAAAAACAAAGAGCTTACAAAAAAATAACTAATTAGCAAATCATACACACACCAGATAAGGCCTATAGCGCCCATTGAAGTGAGCACACTTCAAACAACTTCCTATCTATAGAATGCAGTGCGTACTACACACACAAACACACACGTAATACCATTAGCCTACAATATATAGGCTGCTTTACACTCCAGTGGTCAAGCGGAGGGGCCGGGGGAGGGCAAAACCCAGACAAAGATACCCCACTGTATTATGTATAAATATATGGGGATTGGTTAGGAGGGAAAGAGCTTGAATAGGAAGGAATTGAGAGGCGAAGCCTACTAATGCTATATATAATTATATATGAGTAAATTGATTGATACACTCTGGATAACAGGCAATCAATCAAGTCACTGGGGGCCGGGTCTAGGCTTGGGCGCTAGCATATAGTTAAGTCGGCCCCTTTTTTTAGTAGGAAGCGGCTGTGAGCTAATTAGTGTATTAACCAACATTCCCCGATTCCGCCCCACCGAGAAGGAACTCTTCCTTTCCTTTCATCTGGTCCGCAGCCATGGGCCGACTACTGGATTAATAGGTTACCAGCGATTGGAACAGCTGGAATCTCGCCCAGAACATCTCCTTTCTGAAGGATCTTCGATAGCTTGTAGCCTAGTGGCTAAGAGCCTCGGACTCACGACTGAAAGGTCGGGGGTTCGATTCTCGACCCACTCGGAGTAACTTGTGTTCTTGGGCACTTTACAGTTAAGTCTGCATTGCTTCAGTTAACCCAGCTGTAAAATGGGTGCCAGCATTAGCTGGGGTAATTCGAGGCTGTGTGTGGCGACCCCCCACCCAGTCCTTGGACTGAACAGCCGTACGCAGCCTTCAAATGCGCCACGCAATTGCTGCGGCTGAGCTGTCGGTTGCACATCTGGCTCAATTGAGGCAGGTGTAATCAATTATTATTTAGTCTCATAAATATGTGAATCGCACGACGCACGGTGCAATGATAAAATTTTCCGCAAAAGTAACCCAAAATGGGGACTAAAAAACTTGTCTAAAAACACGAGAAAGTATGAATTCAATGCAACAGCAGCAAAGCGGTTGAGATAAAACTGTGAAAGAATACAATAAAATTAGTATATTTCTTAATTTTTTTACTAATCAGATAAAGTACGCGGCACAGTGATGGCAGACAAGAGGTTAAGGCTTTATTATAGTGTTTTTTTCCAAGCAAAAAAACGCAAAAGCAACGCACAGATGAAAGCAAAAGCAAAATAATAGTTTATTAATAAGTAACCAACAGCAGAGAAGCATTAAACTGAATGAGCAGGCATCAATTCTAAACAATAAGTACAAAAAACTACATGTTATAAGTAAAACTCTTATCATAACCAGTAACAGTTTGAAACTAAACAGAACTGGAGATTTTAGTTTTGTTAAAATTCCCTCGTCATTTCCTTAAAAAGAGAGTTGAGTCTTGCGAATTATGGAAGCCGCGCAATTTTGAGTAGCGTCAATAAATACTATTAGTTTCCAAGGCGAGGGGGTGAAGCAAATATATAACATAGTCAGTAATAGAATAAAAGTACAACAAAGTTAAACAAACAATAAAGGCTAGAGTTTCCTATGGGGTGGTGGGTTATTATTCGTAAAAAGCGCTTGTACCAATGTACAAAAAGCATAATTACAGTTAATAATATTTATAAAAACACAAAATATACAAAAAACTGTTTAGCTGACATACAATAACTGTGTATAACTAAATCTATAAACTGTAATTTTATACACAACTTTTAAAATGAACAAAATAACAAAATAATAGAAAACGTTATTAAAACATTTTTTGAGAAATATAAAAAATTTACAAGCTCGAAGTTACCAACAGTAACCAACGGTAGACACGACCCGACCGCAAGCAGTATTTAGGCCTGCTCATAGCTAATCTTACTGGTTAGTTACTGTAAAGTCTACTTAAACTCGAATTCATTGAATTCAACAATAAACGTTAGTCAAAAACGAGGTCAGGTCACACAGTTATGTATGAGAAGCTTTGAGAATCAGTGTAATATGCAAAACGCGATTGGTCTAATTGAGTACAGCAGTTTGATCTAATTAGTCACCTGATGGATCTAATTGGTCACACCTGATAGATCTAACTAGTCACACATGATAGATCTAATTATCCACACCTGATAGATCTAATTAGTCACACCTGATAGATCTGATTAGTCACACCTGATAGATCTGATTAGTCACACCTGATAGATCTAATTAGCCACACCTGATAGATCTGATTAGTCACACCTGATAGATCTAATTAGTCACACATGATAGATCTAATTATCCACACCTGATAGATCTAATTAGTCACACCTGATAGATCTAATTAGTCACACCTGATAGATCTAATTAGTCACACCTGATAGATCTAATTAGTCACACCCGATAGATCTAATTAGTCACACCTGATAGATCTAATTAGTCACACCTGATAGATCTAATTAGTCACACCTAATAGATCTGATTTGTCACACCTGATAGATCTAATTAGTCACACCTGATAGATCTAATTAGTCAAAACTGATAGATCTAATTATCCACACCTGATAGATCTAATTAGTCACACCTAATAGATCTAATTAGTCACACCTGATAGATCTGATTAGTCACCTGATAGATCTGATTTGTCACACCTGATAAATCAAATTAGTCACACCTGATAGATCTAATTAGTCACACCTGATAGATCTAATTAGTCACACCTAATAGATCTGATTAGTCACACCTGATAGATCTAATTAGTCACACCTGATAGATCTAATTAGTCAAAACTGATAGATCTAATTATCCACACCTGATAGATCTAATTAGTCACACCTAATAGATCTAATTAGTCACACCTGATAGACCTGATTAGTCACCTGATAGATCTGATTTGTCACACCTGATAAATCAAATTAGTCACACCTGATAGATCTAATTAGTCACACCTGATAGATCTAATTAGTCACACCTGATAGATCTAATTAGTCAAAACTGATAGATCTAATTAGTCACACCTAATAGATCAAATTAGTCACACCTGATAGATCTAATTAGTCACACCTGATAGATCTAATTAGTCACACCTGATAAATCAAATTAGTCACACCTGATAGATCAAATTAGTGACACCTGATAGATCAAATTAGTCACACCTGATAGATCTAATTAGTCACACCTAATAGATCTGATTTGTCACACCTGATAAATCAAATTAGTCACACCTGATAGATCTAATTAGTCACACCTGATATAGATCTAATTATCCACATCTGATAGATCTAATTATCCACACCTGATAGATCTAATTAGTGACACCTGATAGATCAAATTAGTCACACATGATAGATCTAATTATCCACACCTGATAGATCTGATTAGTCACTTGATAGATCTAATTAGTCACACCTGATAGATCTAATTAGTCACACCTGATAGATCTAATTAGTCACACCTGATAGATCTAATTAGTCACACCTGATAGATCTAATTAGTCACACCTGATGGATCTGATTAGTCACACCTGATAGACTATATCATACATGACGCATAATAACTACGAAGGTCTGAAACTCAGAATTCCAGCTTCAGTTTCTAAGTAAAATAGACGGTAAAAATGAAGCAAAAGTTTACTGACAGACTAGATTAGGACAATAATCAGATCAATCAATCAATGTATCAAATAATGATCCTCTGCTCTTCATTGCTGAAATAAGCTAGCCGGGAAGCATTATTCGGATGCTGTTGCAATTGCTGTTGCTGCTGCTGCTGAAGCAAACTCTGAGCCTGAGGAGCCAGCATAGGATGCCGGAAATCCGGAACTGGATCTACAACAGGCTGACTGACTCCGTTAGCAACAGTCGCGCCATTGTTACTATTAGCTGTCTGCCTTGGCGGCGACAAGCGGCACTGCAGCAGGCGGTACCAAGCCTTCATAGTCTTATTACTCCACACCCACAGAGAGAATGATATGCCAATAATCTGGGAGGTCAGATATTTCAGCATGATAAACTCGAACCTAGGCTCGCTATTAGAAGCTGCAGCAAGTTGGCTAGCCAGTTCAACAGAGGCTGGATCTGAGGCAAGCTGTTCCACAGCAAGCTTTTCGGCCACTTCGCGCTGTTGGTTAGCTAAGGCTACATAGTCCCTGGCGCTGCCCCCAGCGGCCATGGCGGCAGCTGCTTTGGCGACCTTCGCCGCCGCCTCGGCCGGGCAAGTGATGCCATATTCTGTGCAGATTCTCTGCCACCAGCCAATCATCCAGTTAGGCATTTCGGCGGCTTCGTATGTCCAAATGCCCAGAGTGACGAACGCCGGCACAATGTAGAGCGCGCCTAAGAATCCAATTCGCATGATCAACTTCTCGAATTTCTCAGTTCGACCGCCGCTTTGACTTTTCACGAATCGGCGAATTTTGATTAGCGACGCAAAACCAATTAGAAGGAAGACGACTCCCAGTAGAAGGAAGATCGAGTTCGGTATAATTACAAAGCCGAGCAGGATGTCCCGGTTGGTGATGCCAGTGAAACAGATGCCTGCATTGGGGGTGACAAAGTGCGCTGACGTCAATTGTCTTCTAGGGGCGATTCTACAGGTGGATTCTAGGGGCGATTCTAGAGGCGATTCTACAGGTGGATTCTAGGGGCGATTCTACAGGGGATTCTAGGGGCGATTCTACAGGGGATTCTAGAGGCGATTCTACAGGTGGATCGAGGGGTGATTCTACAGGGGATTCTAGGGGCGATTCTACATTTGGATTCTAGGGGCGATTCTACATTTGGATTCTAGGGGCGATTCTACATTTGGATTCTAGGGGCGATTCTAGAGGCGATTCTACAGGTGGCTTCTAGGGGCGATTCTACAGGTGGATTCTGAGGCGATCCTACAGGATTCTAGGGGCGATACTACAGGGGATTCTAGGGGTGATTCTACAACGGATGCTAGGGGCGATTCTACAGGTGGATTCTGGGGGCGATTCTACAGGTGGATCGAGGGGCGATTCTACAGGTGGATTCTAGAGGCGATTCTACAGGTGGATCGAGGGGCGATTCTACAGGGGATTCTAGAGGCGATTCTACAGGTGGATCGAGGGGCGATTCTACAGGTGGATCGAGGGGCGATTCTACAGGGGATTCTAGAGGCGATTCTACAGGTGGATCGAGGGGCGATTCTACAGGTGGATTCTGGGGGCGATTCTACAGGTGGATCGAGGGGCGATTCTACAGGTGGATTCTAGAGGCGATTCTACAGGTGGATCGAGGGGTGATTCTACAGGGGATTCTAGGGGCGATTCTACATTTGGATTCTAGGGGCGATTCTACATTTGGATTCTAGGGGCGATTCTACATTTGGATTCTAGGGGCGATTCTAGAGGCGATTCTACAGGTGGCTTCTAGGGGCGATTCTACAGGTGGATTCTGAGGCGATCCTACAGGATTCTAGGGGCGATACTACAGGGGATTCTAGGGGTGATTCTACAAGGGATGCTAGGGGCGATTCTACAGGTGGATTTTAGGGGCGAAACTACGGGTGGATTCTAGGGGCGATTCTACAACGGATGCTAGGGGCGATTCTACAGGGGGATTCTGGGGGCGATTCTACAACGGATGCTAGGGGCGATTCTACACGTGGATTCTAGGGGCGATTCTACAGGTGGATTCTAGGGGCGATTCTACAGGTGGATTCTAGGGGTGATTCTACAACGGATGCTAGGGGCGATTCTACAGGTGGATTCTAGGGGCGATTCTACAGGTGGATTCTAGGGGCGATTCTACAGGTGGATTCTAGGGGTGATTCTACAACGGATGCTAGGGGCGATTCTACAGGTGGATTCTAGGGGCGATTCTACAGGTGGATTCTAGGGGCGATTCTACAGGTGGATTCTAGGGGTGATTCTACAACGGATGCTAGGGGCGATTTACAGGTGGATTCTAAATAACTGAGAGCGACTAAAGTAAAGGAAAGTCTACAGCCATTGAAACGTAAAACAATTTATTGAATTGCAGCCCTCTCTCACCAGTGAGACTGTCGGCCTCAACTTCGCCCAAAATGAGCAGAGTAATAGTCATTGCGGCCGGCACAGCCCAGGCCAGAAAGTGAAAATAGTGAGCCAAATTAGAGATTGACTCTTGAGCCCACTGAAATGAGCTGGCTAGCAACCAGGTAAATGTGAGTATTAGCCACCAAAGCGAACTGGCCATCATAAAGAAATACTCGACCATAAACAGTATAGCGCACGGCGTGTTCTGATTGGTTCCGCGAACCAGTACACGAGTAGCATTAGGATTATTGGGATTGGTTGCGCAGCTGACGCTATCACCAAGGCCATAGCCAGTAATGTACACAGCTGACATCATACAGTAGCACATGATTATGTACACAAACGGTCGCTCGGGATACTGGAATCTGGTCTGGTCTAACAGGAAGGTGATCACGGACAGCAAGGTGAAGAGGAAGCAGACAACCGCCCAAACCAGAACCCAATGACGCGCGAATCTCCTCTGCTCCTGACTGGCAAAAAATGTAGTGTTGCAAGGCAGGCTGCAGCTAACTTCGCTTCTGCCAATTTTAATTGGATTTGATTTCAACCTGCCAGGCTGCAGTATGTCGGGACACTTGAAGGTTAGCAATGACTTTTCCGCAGGCTGGCTGTCTCGCTGGTTATCAGTCGAGTTATCATTGATGCACAGTTTGTTCTCGCTGTGGTATTGGAATTGGTCGCAGCGGAGATTCTCGGCCCACTAGATGTGAGAATTGTGTTTATAATGGGGTTGTTATAAAGTGCATTCAATGCGATTCTGAGTGGTGACACATTAACATAAAGAGGTCATTTGTAAGCAAGAAATTTCTGACTTATATGTAACCTTTCAGGGTCTAGCTGGCTCTATGCCCTATGTGGGCAATGAAACATAGGATACAATTGTAATATGCCACATCACTATACTATGAAAATTCTGGCACAAATAATATTTTGAAGGTTTAAATTCATGCCCTTTTGTTAAGAATCACAACCTTCTGATTGCAGAAAATTAGAGTTTTTTTGTCAACTTTTCATTTTAATTTATGTTCACATTTTTTCCTGTACATAAAAATCATAAAAATGCATGACATAGCTCAACTCTTTGATTTTATGAATCTGTTTTATATCTGATACAAATAGTGATACACAGTTAGCTAAGAATGACTAAATATACAACCAATGAGTTAAGCTGTGTTATTTTAAAGATTTTTTAGACACAGATAACAATAATTGTATGTAGAATAAATAATAATCATAACATCCTAACTTTTTCAACAGGGGGGCCGTAGCCCAGCGGTAGCGCAGCTGCTCTGGTGTGCCAGCAACCCAGGCTCGATTCCAAGTGCAGTCACATTAATTTGGGGCTGAATTGGAATCTCGGCTTGGCTCTGCTCGTGCAATTAACGGCCTTGAGAGCCAACCCCCCAAGGCCCAGTGAAGTGTACATGCCTAACGATAATATAAAGTTAGGGCCGCTGTACACTCCTGTGAGTGTGTGCCTGCGTACGTATCTGCGCACTTGTAATGCCTCTCGCCAGTTGTGTGCCTATGTCGCTTAAAGTGTGCCAGGGTGCACACAACCCCCCTGCCTCTAATAAAAAAACTGTTTCAACAAAAGGCTATATTAATATATATAGAACTATAAGGCACAACATATCAAAAGATGAAAGATTGGGTCAGCCTACTACGAGGGGTGTCCTAGAAGTAGTCACTTTTGCTTGCTTCCATAAGCATTAATGTGTGTTAAAAAAATCATCTGCCTTAAAAGTTAGCGGCTTATTTTAGCTTTTATGCCACAAAAGTCTGATTTTTATAAGTGCTTCTTGCTATAAGCAGCATGCATTTGTTCACATACCCTTAGCCATAGAAATACACACTGCAAAGTGCTTTTATGCTCACTCAGAAGAAAGCCACAAGTATAGCTGATCAAGCACAGAGTTGCAAGACAACAGTTTGAGGCTGGCTAGCAGTATTTTTTGCCAACTTACCCAAAGGTGGTTGGCCTTTGATACCTAAAGCCAGACTAGAACTGTTCGATCCACCTGTAAACCATTTGTTGACTGATGGCATTGGGACCATGAATGCGGGTCAAGTTTTTGTGAATTTCAGGGCATCTCTGACCAAGACTTTAAAGTGTAAAATTTGTGTCTCCGCCCTTCTGTAGAGTGAATATTAGGGTCCATGACTGGAACAAATCTTGCAGCTGCTGTCTTGCAACTCTGTGCTTGATCAGCTCTACTTGTGGCTTTCTTCTGAGTGAGCATAGAAGCACTATGCGGTGTGTATTTCTATGGCTAAGGGTATGCAAACAAATGCATGCTACTTATAGCACTTACAGCACTTATAAAAATCAGACTTTTGTGGCATGAAAGCTAAAATAAGCCACTAACTTTTAGGGTAGATTAAAAACAATACCAAATTTATTATGAGAAAACTGAAAAGTGTTTTTTATAGTGTATTATTTAGTGTATTATTTAGAAAAAATGATAGAATACTTGATCATAGCAAAGTTTATGGCCAAAGTTATACTTGTAACCTAGGGGTCTTTATTTTATTTTATTTTATATCTTAGATTTTTGGCACTTTTTAAAAATTGATTTAATCAAGATTCCACCAAGAAAAAAGTCAAAATCTTAAATATTAATTGCAAGATCAAGATCTTGTCCAAACTCTAGAATAGGCCTATAATAATATTTATGCAGCATTAGCTCCATAATCCAGTTTGTTATAGTTACACTAAGAATCTCTGGCATAATTCTAGACAAACATTAGCCTTGGTATAAGAATTGATAGAAAAATAGAAATGGCTAGTATAAAAACAACTACAGATGATCTTTTGGTATGTCTATCCCCATCATCTATCACTATCTTCTATCACTAATAGAAGATATAAGATAGGAGCAGCTATTGTATTAGTGTGCCATGCGAATAAATAGAAAATTATTCCTATGCAGTAGCGCAACCAGAAATTTTTCAAGGGGGGGGGGGCGGATTCTGAGGGTAAAGTCCCGGGAGGGGGGGGCGGCGGAGGGGTGGCTCTGTTTTTGGCGAAAATTCGCTTGGTCCCCCCTTTGATTTTTTTTTTTGGTCCCCCGCCTAAGGGGGGGCGACCGCCCCCCGCCCCCCCCCTGGTTGCGCCACTGTTCTTATGCTATGGTATCATTGGAATAAAATAGGTCTAGAAATTATTCCTACTTCTACATTACTGTGGGGATAAGCACTGCCTTACAAATATTCTATTATATAGAAATAAACAATTGTATTTAATTCAATAGTTATACTAAATTCTAATATAGTAATAAAAATGACTATAATACAAATTATAATATAATAACTTACCCCAAAGTTGAATCTCAACATTACTGGTTCACATTTTCTTCTATTTTCTTCACAAAGAGATCGACAAGGCTTTAAATGAGCACGAAGCACATTGCAGACAGGGAAATAAAGCACACAAAGAAATAGCTTCAGTGTTGAACTGCACTTTACATTAATAAGTGCTTTGTAACTTTCAATTTCTCTGTCAGCATCTTCTTGAGTTTGATGACCCAGAATATTTGGAAAGTTGGTTCGATTGTAAGGCAGATCAGTGCAGACTTTTGACTGTAAAACCATGCATTCCTGTTTCTGATCATATCTTCCATCTGATTCTAGGCTGGAGACCACTGAATTCGCTGAACAAGAGAAACACAAGCAAAGAGCATAAGCTAAGTAAAAAATTAACTTCGGTGGAGCCATTATTAGTCGCTTATCTTTTCACGTTCTGTCAACCGTCCAGATAGAAGCTGTTTAGACAGTAGACTGTAGACAGTCTGTTCTATAGCTAGGAAGCTAGACAGGCCTACTTTATCTTAAACATTAGCACTAAGTGATTAACCGTAAATCAAAAAATACAATCTTAAAATTTGACTAGTCCAAACAGGAAATATTAGATACAATGACAAAATTAAAGTGGTGAATATAACTGGAACAAGACCAAGAGTAGCATGGACACGATGGAAGGTTGTTCTGTGAGGTGTAACTATGGAAATAGATAATTTTTTTATGTTTGTCGATTGTGAAATTAAATTTGATAGTTCACTAAACGAAGTATAATAAATGAATCACACTTGCTACGTTAATCTTTAAAATTAAGGTAAATGAGTTTTTTTATGTTGTGTAATAATATTTTTTTGTTTCTTATAGAGTAACTTATTTCAGGTAACATGAGTTGATGCTCATTTTAACTTCATGGCGATAAATAATTTAAGCACAGTTTTGCATGTGGCATTCGTCAATTGTCGATAACATTATTCAGTTGTAAGCCTGATTTTTTATTTTTATCTTTTGATTAGGATTGCTTTAAGCATTATTCAATGTCACAAGGCAAGGCAAGTCCAAGAGGCTCTAAATCTGAGTATGATTCGTCATCTCAGTAAGTTTTTTCTTTTATTGTTTGTCATTGTTTTTGTTAGTCTTAGTCCTATGGCATGTGTGACAGTATCATCAGCAGAAAATAATCCATGGCAGTGCTTATATCAGAACTCGTTATATAAACTTTAATATGTAGGACCAGCCTGAAGTCTCAATTTAAAACCTTCTATACTAATTATTGGTCATTTTAGCATTTGGCTCATTTTAGTTTAGTACTATCTTGCATGTATAAAAGCTCTTAGTAAGACGTAGCTACATAGATCTAAAGATCTAAAATAGTAAACTGAGTTCTGATACGTGTAGAAAATGCATTGATAAAAATTTTATTTAGGTCTACTGAATCATCATTTCGTTGCAAAGTTGAGATTTTTTAAGCTTAGCAAAATTTCAAATTGAATATTTTTGGTGGACTGACTGTCTTACTGTCTATTTTGCTGTGAGCTTACACTGGTGAAAATCAAACTAAGGGCTATGGTCTTTTTGTAACATTTTAAAAAGAATCCATAAACTATGCAGTACTGTAAATTTATTTTGATTTTATTAGTTTAAGATATTTTAAGAGGCCTGACTACTAAAGTTAAACTTAAAAGGCGAATTTTATTAAATGCGATTTTTTAAACTTTTGTTCAGACACTCCTCCTATGGCGACTCGCTGTCCTACACGTACAGCACGTACGGTTCGGGCTCCGAACCCGACTACATCATGCTTGAGATTCGAATCAAACAGCAGGCGGATGACATTGTGCTGCTACAGAAGCTGAACCGCAGACTGAGGGAGGACTTGGAGCTGGAGAGGTCTCAAGGGATGCAGAGGTTGAAGAAGCTGGACGCTGCCGCTAAGGCTGGTGAGTCTCACAACAATAAATGATTTGGCATTGGCATGACTCATATGTTTTATGAGTAGTTTAGTGTGACTTTGCATGACTCGCATCTACTGTTTGTCGCTGGCATCGAGGAATCGAACCCGGGACTTTGTGTACTTTATTTATCATTTTCAGCCGAAAAGCGAATCCAAGAACTGTCCGTCGAACTGGCCCGATCACGTGACGTTGTAAAACACTACCAAGAGCTGCAGGAGGCTCAGGAGAATGAAATGCTCGAATGGGCGGCCACCAAGGAGGCTCAAGATGATCGAAAACGAATCGAAGCCCAGATCCAGCAGCTGGAGTCCGACATCGCCCAGGGTAAAGAGGAGATGAAGAATGGAAATTACGAGAGCACGCAGCAGAGAGCGGCGATTAGGAAAGCTCAGGAGGAAAAGTGCATCGCTCAGGTGAGGTCATAAATCAATAAATTACATGTACCCTGCACGTAGTGACCTTAAATTAGTTTTGTGGTGGCTGATTTTCATCTGACACCCCAAATTGACGCCCATCTGACACGCCAAATGAAAGGCTGTCTGATACCTTTATCTGACTACCCCTGACATCCAAGGTTAGCAACCATCTGACACAAAAAATGACGATCATCTGACACCCCAAATTGAAGACCATCTGACAACCCAAATTGATGACCAACTGAAACCTTTAGCTGACTAGCCCTGACAACCCAAGTTAGCGACCATCTGACACCGCAAATTGATGACCAACTGACACCCCAAATTGGCGACCATCTGACACCCCAAATTGATGACCAACTGACACCCCAAATCGACAACCATCTGAAACCCCATATTGGCGACCATCTGACACCCCAAATTGATGACCAACTGACACCCCAAATTGACGACCATCTGACACCCCAACTTCGTTGTCATTCCAGCGACTACTCGAAGCCAGCGAAAAAGAGCGCCACGACCTCGAGAAGAAGCTGGCCGAACTCGAACGATTGAACCGGCGGCAGGAGAAAGCACTGGAAGGCGCCGCGCAGGGTTGGATTAAGAAAAATCACGAGATGGAAGTTCTGTGCGAGGATCTCAGATGGAGAATGGTTCGTGCCTCGGCAGCGTTGGGAATCCGCCCCTCTATCCTGACACCCACCGGGAATCCGCCCCTCTCCATCCCTGACACCCACCGGGAATCCGCCCCTCTCCGTCCCTGACACCCACCTGGAATCCGCCCCTCTCCGTCCCTGACACCCACCGGAATCCGCCCCTCTCCATCCCTGACACCCACCGGAAATCCGCCCCTCTACATCCCTGACACCCACCGGGAATCCGCCCCTCTATCTCCGACACCCACCGGGAATCTGCCCTTTCCGCTTTTCATAGAATGGGGGAGTAACTGCATGGAAATCCTGTCTCCAACCGTGGAAACCGCAGGTGGACTCTAAAAGCGGCATTGTGCTCGGCAGTCACGGCGCAAAACGCGGCGCTGATTCAAAATCTGCCGCAGGAAAATCTGCGCAGGCAACAAAGCCGGACAGACGGCCAAAGACCTCAGCATCCTCAGCGGCATCTTCCACAGCTTCAACCAATAAGAAGACAGGCTCAGCAAGTCGCAGCAACGATCACGCCAACAATGCTACTGCTACTACTAATAGTAATAAAAATAGCGGCGTAGTAAGCAAAACTAAATAAAAAAATTCTGCTTAAAAATGATTACTTTTTATTAACAGTAGTATTTGAGTACTGAGAAAGTTTCATTTTCTTGAACAGACTCAATTAAGTCTGTTGTTGATTAATCAAGGTTGCTAGCGAATTGATGCCTCACCTGACTTATATTGATTTTTTATGGATTTTATTCAACAGACAGAAGTTAAAAAAGTGTATTTTTTATTTGATGATGAACTGGATTTTTTGTAGAAATTTTACAGCTCAACTTTATAATTTATTGGTGTAACTTTTTTGTGTACTTTTAAATATAACTTCTGAGTAATGGGTCTATTTATGATATTTTTGTATTATTTTTTAAATAAAAGGATTTTTTGTTAATGTTTTTTATGTGCTTTTATTGTGCATCAAAATATTTTCATACAATCACTTCTAAATGCATCTGATGTTTCTATCTGATTCCCATCTGATTCCCCATTCCTTATTCGCCATCTGATACCCCATCTCTGATTCTCCATCTGAATCCCCATCTCTGATTCCCCATCTCATTCTCCATCTGATTCCACATCTGATTCCACATCTCATTCTCCATCTGATTCCACATCTGATTCCACATCTGATTCTCCATCTGTATCCCCATCTGATTCCCCATTTTTGATCCCTATCTGAGTCCCCATCTGAATACTTCTGTTGTCAATTTCAGCCTTGGTTGCTGTGCCAGCAACGATAACACGATGGCTTCCGCAGACTCTGTAGCGTTCATTACTGGCGGTAGCACAGGCATTGGCCTGCGAATTGCCGAAAATTTTCTAAGGTTAGTCGAATGAAATTGCTTTATTAGATAATGGATGTTGATAATTGGCCAGGTATTCGCTCTCTATCCATCCCTGACACCAACCGGGTATCCGGATCTCTCCATCCCTGACACCCACTAGGTATCCGCCCCTCTCCATCCCTGACACCCACCGGGAATCCGCCCTTCTCCATCCCTATCACCCACCGGGAATCCGCCCCTCTCCATCCCTATCACCCACCGGGAATCCGCCCCTCTCCATCCCTGACACCCACCGGGAATCCGCCCCTCTCCATCCCTATCACCCACCAGGTATCCGCCCCTCTTCATCCCTGACACCCACCGGGAATCCGCCCCTCTCCATCCCTGACACCCACCAGGTATCCGCCCCTCTTCATCCCTGACACCCACCGGGAATCCGCCCCTCTCCATCCCTGACACCCACCGGGTATCCGCCCCGATTTCAACCTTCAGATCCGGCTCAAAAGTTTTCATTGTCAGTCGAAAGCCCGAAAATCTTCGAGCAGCCGCAGAGCGCTTAAAATCGCTGGGATTTGAGGAATCGCGGTTTGGCACTGCTAGCGTAGATGTTCGAAAGGTACATATTAACCTGCATAAGCTATGTACTGTACATGAATGTGCATGTATCTTCTCACATTAGCTCGCGCATTGTTTTGTAGTTTCCTGAAATTTCCTCAGCCGTGCAGTTGTGCCTGGATAAATTCAAACGATTGGACTACCTGGTGAATAGTGAGTTGTGATGGCTGTAGTGCCTGTGCTTGGGAGGCGTACCTGTGCTATAAACATGGTTATCGAAAAGTACCATATCTACATGTACGACGCAAACTGGGCATGCGCTTAGTACGATGTCAGGTGACTCTAAAATAGAGGTCCTAGAGGTAACCGAAATGCATGTATTATGTCTGGTGGCGCCTAAGCCAGGTGTCAGGTAGCGGCTAAGATAGGGTGTCAGATGGCGTCCAAGATAGGGTGTCAGATGGCGTCTAACATAGGGTGTCAGGTGGCGTCTAACATGATGTCAGGTGGCGTCTAACATGATGTCAGGTGGCGTCAAATAAAGTCTCGGATGGTCCCAACTGACACCCAGGAGCTCATGATAAAAACAGGTGTCAGAAAAATATGACGCTAAATATCGTGTCAGATTCAGGTGTCAAAAGCTAAACAGGCGCTAAGCACTTCACTCTCATTTGACTTCGCCTTTCACGCATCCGCAGGCGCCGCCGGAAACTTTATGTGCCCCGCCGCCAACTTGACACCCAACGGGTTCCGAACTGTGATCGAGATCGACCTGATCGGCACCTTCAACTCCATCAGAGCCGCCTTCGACGCCTGGATGCGGGACCACGGCGGCGTCATCGTGAACATCACGGCGACGCTGCACCTCGCCGCCGTACCAGGGCAGGCGCACGCCGGAGCCGCTAAAGCTGGAATCGACGCCCTCACCCGACACCTGGGAGTGGAGTGGTCCTGTCGGGACCGGCCCGTGCGGGTGGTGGCGGTGGCTCCCGGCCCGGTTGCCGACACGCTCGGCTTTGACAAGCTGGGCGGCGCTACGCTGGATCGACGCTATCTGGTCACCAAGTCGGAGGTGGCCGACATTGTTGTCAACTTGCTGTGCCGGCGGGACGGCGGCGGGGCCGCTTTTAATGCGCAGACGCTGGTGCTGGACAGGGCGCAGTACCTGGCGTTTGCGTACTTCGATGCGGCTTCTTCGGGGTCGCCTAAACTTTGACGACTGAACTGGTGTCTAGAGGGGTATTGTCGTGTGTCTAGAGGGGTATTGTCGTGTGTAGAGGGGTATTGTCGTGTGTCTAGAGGGGTATTGTCGTGTGTAGAGGGGTATTGTCGTGTGTCTAGAGGGGTATTGTCGTGTGTCTAGAGGGGTACTGTAGTGTGTCTAGCTGGGTATTGCAGTGTCTAGAAGGGTATTGTAGTGTCTAGAGGGGTATTGTAGTGTGTCTAGAGGGGTATTGTCGTGTGTCTAGGGGGGTATTTAGTGTGTCTAGAGGGGTATTGTAGTGTGTCTAGAGGGGTATTGTAGTGTCTCTAGAGGGGTATTGTAGTGTGTCTAGAGGGGTATTGTCGTGTGTCTAGAGGGTTATTGTCGTGTGTCTAGAGGGGTATTGTCGTGTGTCTAGAGGGTTATTGTCGTGTGTCTAGAGGGGTATTGTCGTGTGTCTAGAGGGGTACTGTAGTGTGTCTAGAGGGGTATTGTCGTGTGTCTAGAGGGGTATTGTAGTGTCTCTAGAGGGGTATTGTCGTGTGTCTAGAGGGGTTTTGTCGTGTGTCTAGAGGGGTTTTGTTGTGTGTCTAGAGGGGTATTTTCGTGTCTCTAGAGGGGTATTGTCGTGTGTCTAGGGGGTATTTAGTGTGTCTAGAGGGGTATTGTCGTGTGTCTAGAGGGGTATTGTAGTGTGTCTAGAGGGGTATTGTAGTGTATCTAGAGGGTCGTTCTAGTTGCTATCCTATATAGTACGCACTAGACACCAGGATACCCCTCCATATCTTAAACATAAAAAGCAATTTATTATTCTACGATACCTTTTACGACTGTTTCATTCAATCATTTTAATAACAATGAATCATAAATTTTTCCATTACCAATAGTAATTATGCTAGACAAGTTTTTTAATTGTTTGATTGCGTCATTGATGTGCATCTTCTTAAATTAAACAAAACAATCAATTAGCCAATCTTAATTATTGACTTTTTTAATACTTTCAATTTCTAAAAGTTTCAAAATGCAAGTAACAAATTTCCTTAGAAAGGCAATGTGTTTCAAGTCGGTTGACATTTATTATTTTGCAAGCAATCAGTTTTGCCAAACAGATGAAAAGGCAAATAGATGATGGTCTGATTGATTAGAAAATAGACTCTTAACAACAGACACCATTATGCTGCTGACTCGTGCGCATTTAACAATCTGTTGGAGGAAACAATTTTAGATAACACATGATGATGTATAAGGTTAAATAAAAGTTGTGTAGACAGCAGTGTCACAATAAAAACATTAGAACAGGTTTTCAGCAATCAGGTTAATAGTGTGCGGAGTTTACGGAGTCTGTCTGTTTTATTTTCTGTCTGTCTTATTTTCTATCTCTACCTGTCCATCTACTTGTCTACTACTCGGTCTACCTGTCCATCTACTTGTCTACTAGTCTGTCTACCTGTCCATCTACTTGTCTACTAGTTTGTCTGCCTGTCCATTTACTTGTCTACTAGTCTGTCTACCTATCTATCTACTTGTCTACTAGTCTGTCTACCTATCTATCTACTTGTCTACTAGTCTGTCTACCTGTCCATCTACTTGTCTACTAGTTTGTCTGCCTGTCCATTTACTTGTCTACTAGTCTGTCTACCTATCTATCTACTTGTCTACTAGTCTGTCTACCTATCTATCTACTTGTCTACTAGTCTGTCTACCTGTCCATCTACTTGTCTACTAGTCTGTCTACCTGTCCATTTACTTGTCTACTAGTCTGTCTACCTATCTATCTACTTGTCTACTAGTCTGTCTACCTATCTATCTACTTGTCTACTAGTCTGTCTACCTGTCCATCTACTTGTCTACTAGTCTGTCTACCTGTCCATTTACTTGTCTACTAGTCTGTCTACCTATCTATCTACTTGTCTACTAGTCTGTCTACCTATCTATCTACTTGTCTACTAGTCTGTCTACCTGTCCATCTACTTGTCTACTAGTCTGTCTACCTGTCCATCTACTTGTCTACTAGTCTGTCTACCTATCTATCTACTTGTCTACTAGTCTGTCTACCTATCTATCTACTTGTATACTACTCGGTCTACCTATCTATCTACTTGTCTACTAGTCTGTCTACCTGTCCATCTACTTGTATACTACTCGGTCTACCTATCTATCTACTTGTCTACTAGTCTGTCTACCTATCTATCTACTTGTCTACTAGTCTGTCTACCTGTCCATCTACTTGTATACTACTCGGTCTACCTATCTATCTACTTGTCTACTAGTCTGTCTACCTGTCCATCTACTTTTCTACTAGTTTTTCTACCTGTTTATCTAATTGTCTGTCTGTCTGTCTGTCTGTCTGTCTACCTGTCCATCTGGTAGACCTGTTCAAGCGCCTATCCGTCTCCCGGTCCCACCCAGTCAGTCTCCCCGCTGCTGCGAGTGCCGCCTCTTGCTAGCACGCCGATTGACGGCCCGAGCAGCTCCCGAGCTGCCAGCCGCTTCTCCACCATCGCCGCCATCAGTCAGCAGCTGGTCGCCGCCGCCCAGTCGCTCGTGAATCCGATAGGACCGGCGGCCCAGCTCGGCGAAATGCTTAGGAAATACGTACGGCAACATTCTGGCTAGACGCGGCAGCCGGTCTAGATCGCCGTTAGCCAGAGACACGCACATGTGATCGTAGGCGAATCCGCAGCCGCTGGTTGCCTTGCCGTCGATCAGTTTGAGCACGGGCACAGAGCAGGTGTACCGAGTGCTGAAATGCGTCAGAATAGTCAGACCGGCTCGCATCGCGGCCGCCTGGCTCAGGGCCTGACCAACTGTGCTGTGCTTCTTGGCTCGGGCCTCCGACTCCAGCCCGTCCTGGATATTGGAATGGGGATTGGAGGTTAGCATCTTCGTTTGATCTGCCTCAGCAAGAGGGATTATAAAATATCTGTCTCTCTGCATCTTCAATCTCTATTTGTCTAATAGCCAAGATCTCTTCTCTATGAAATCTAATCTCACTACAAATATAATCTCACAGCATATCTAATCTTAATGCATAGCTTATCTCACAGCATATCTAATCTCACTGCATATCTAATCTCACTGCATAGCTAATCTCACTGCATGTCTAATCTCACAGCATATCTAATCTCACTGCATGTCCAATCTCACTGCAACCCAATCTTACTGCATATCTAATCTTAGTGCAAATCTTATCTAACAGAAAATCTGATGTCTTTGCAATTCTTATCTCACCGCATATCTAATCTCACAGCACATCTAATCTCACTACAAATGGTATCTCTGCATATCTAATCATTCTCCAATTTTCTATATCTCTAACCTACCGCTATTCTGTTTCTCTGCATCTGCTCACCTGGAAGGTAGCCTCGTGTATAAGCAAGTCGCAGTCCATGCCGCCCTCAACCAGATTAGCGCAGGGCACGGTGTCCCCGCTGTAAACGATTTTCCAGTCTTTGTGGTCGGACTTGCCACCGCCGCGAATTGCAAATCCGGCCGCTACTTTTGTGGAATGCTCGACTCGAATTGCCGCCAGCTGCGGTGAGATATGGGGGCAGGGCAACGCTTCGATTAGAGTTTACTCAGGATTCTTAGAGAGAGGATTAACTCACGATTCTTGGAGTGGATTAACTCACGATTCTTAGAGTGGATTAACTCACGATTCTTAGAGTGGATTAACTCACGATTCTTAGAGTGGATTAACTCACGATTCTTGGAGTGGATTAACTCACGATACTTGGAGTGGATTAACTCACGATTCTTAGAGTGGATTAACTCACGATTCTTGGAGTGGATTAACTCACGATTCTTAGAGAGTGGATTAACTCACGATTCTTAGAGTGGATTAACTCACGATTCTTAGAGAGTGGATCAACTCACGATTCTTGGAGTGGATTAACTCACGATTCTTAGAGTGGATTAACTCACGATTCTTAGAGTGGATTAACTCACGATTCTTAGAGAGTGGATTAACTCACGATTCTTGGAGTGGATTAACTCACGATTCTTAGAGTGGATTAACTCACGATACTTGGAGTGGATTAACTCACGATTCTTAGAGTGGATTAACTCACGATTCTTGGAGTGGATTAATTCACGATTCTTGGAGTGGATTAACTCACGATTCTTAGAGTGTGGATTAACTCACGATTCTTAGAGAGTGGATTAACTCACGATTCTTAGAGAGTGGATTAACTCACGATTCTTGGAGTGGATTAACTCACGATTCTTAGAGAGTGGATCAACTCACGATTCTTGGAGTGGATTAACTCACGATTCTTGGAGTGGATTAACTCACGATTCTTAGAGTGGATTAACTCACGATTCTTAGAGTGGATTAACTCACGATTCTTAGAGAGTGGATTAACTCACGATTCTTAGAGAGTGGATTAACTCACGATTCTTGGAGTGGATTAACTCACGATTCTTAGAGTGGATTAACTCACGATTCTTAGAGTGGATTAACTCACGATTCTTAGAGAGTGGATTAACTCACGATTCTTAGAGAGTGGATCAACTCACGATTCTTGGAGTGGATTAACTCACGATTCTTGGAGTGGATTAACTCACGATTCTTGGAGTGGATTAACTCACGATTCTTAGAGAGTGGATTAACTCACGATTCTCATAGTAGTAGCTGGATCGTTAATCAACAAACCTTGTTTAATCCCAGCACGTTTTTGACGAATTTCTCGAAACGAGCCCGAGTCTGCGCAGCGACTTCTGCGTGCAGAGTGACGCCCCAAAATGTTTCTAGCCAGAATAATCTAGAAAGTTAGAGAAATTATGTTAAATTCCGATACAGATCGTTGCAAAGAAACATTAATAAACAGATTATATCTTAAACAGATGCAGATTATTAATTTTCGATACATATCGGCAAACAAAGTCGATTTTAAACGACTGGAAATCAAATTTGGGAATATAATAAAGGTTTGTTTAAATCCTTAAAAACTTAATTTCGATACATATCGGATGTTTTTTGCGAAAAAAACAATGCCTAATACGTGGACTCACTGGAGATCCTTCGCCTCAGCTACGTCGCTCATTCCATCTTCACCGCTGTGCTGCGAAAAGAATTCTAACCAGCGATTGAATCCGCGCGGACCAATAAAAGCGCAGGGCGACGGCGATTGGCCAGATTCGGCAAAAGCTCGATGTCGAGCTTTCAATAGGCAGAATATGCCCTGTGGAGAGGATGAGAGAGGTACATATCAGGTAAATGCCATTTTTGCAGGTATGAGATTTGAGGAGCGGATTATAAGGGAAGGCGGATTAGAGGGGCCGATTATAATGGGGGAGAGCGGATGATGGGAGAGGCCGGAGTTGAGGAGCGGATTTTAGAGGAAGGGCGGATTATTGAGGGTGGATTATGAGGGAGGGCGGATTAGAGGGGCCGATTATGGAGAGCGGATTTGAGGGGCGGATTATGGGGGGAGGGTAGATCATGGAGGGCGGATTTGAGGGGCGGATTATGGGGGGAGGGTAGATCATGGAGGGCGGATTTGAGGGGCGGATTATGGGGGAGGGTAGATCATGGAGGGCGGATTTGAGGGGCGGATTATGGGGGAGGGTAGATCATGGAGGGCGGATTTGAGGGGCGGATTATGGGGGGAGGGTAGATCATGGAGGGTGGATTTGAGGGGCGGATTATGGGGGGAGGGTAGATCATGGAGGGTGGATTTGAGGGGCGGATTATGGGGGAGGGTAGATCATGGAGGGCGGATTTGAGGGGCGGATTATGGAGGGAGGGTGGATCATGGAGGGCGGATTAGAGGGGCGGATTATGGGGAGAGCGGATTTGAGGAGCCAATTTTTTAACGGAGATATAAGAAATTTCGTGACGACTTTGACGCGGAGGGGGGGGCAGATTGAAAGGGCAGATATTCGTAGGTAGACCGGAGTCGAAAAGACGGAGACCAAGAGGTATGCTATATTAAAAAGCCACACAAATAATAATTCTTACACTCTGATGATCCAAATGCATATGAGACACACAGATAGCTTTGATAGATTTCAGCACCCTCTGGCAGTCGGCTTCGCCGTAAAAGTTCATCAGTTGCAGAAGGGTGCCCTCGCCGCAGTCTAATAGAATCTTGGTGGTCTCGCTGAAATATGAGCATAGATATCCGATGCATCGTGTGCATGGCAGACGAGGAAGTCACGACCTGTACTATACATCCTGTGCGCCAGTTAGCAAACCCATTTATCTACCAATCCGCCTACCTACCTGTCTATTCACCAATTTGATACCTACCTGCTTATCTACCAATCTGCCTACCTACCTGTTTATCTACCAATCTGCCTACCTACCTGTTTATCTACCAATCTGCCTACCTGCCTGTTTATCTACCAATCTGCCTACCTACCTGCTTATCTACCAATCTGCCTACCTACCTGTTTATCTACCAATCTGCCTACCTACCTGTTTATCTACCAATCTGCCTACCTACCTGTTTATCTACCAATCTGCCTACCTAACTGTTTATCTACCAATCTGCCTACCTACCTGTTTATCTACCAATCTGCCTACCTACCTGTTTATCTACCAATCTGCCTACCTGCCTGTTTATCTACCAATCTGTCTACCTACCTGTTTATCTACCAATCTGCCTACCTACCTGTATATCTACTAATCTGCCCACCTAGCAATTTATCTACTAATCTGGCTCTATCTGTTTATCTACCCGTTAACACTTCAATAAACAATCAAACTATTTTAACCCTACCTGACGTGCAGCAAAATGGCCGAAACATTCCTATACTTGGACGGATTAGAAGAAGCTGTGCCGATGAACTGCAGCCAAGGATAGCATCTGGTGGTAGCGTCACTGTCATCCCTGACTCCGTAATCCGCCTTGAACTCTAACAATTTCTCGTTAAACTCCTGCCTAGTGATGTGAATTTCGTTATCCTCGAATATCTTCTCTCGCATTGCCGCTTCGGTGAATGCCAAGCATTTTGCCGAACTGTTTGCGGTTGCTATGGCAACTGCGGTGGCTATGTTGCGATCGACGCTGGTAGATTGGTAATTGAAGCCGATTGGCGGCCGAATCAGGTATTCCTGAGGGCGGAGTTGGGAATTCACGTCTGTCAGATGGGGATCCAAGCTTAAATCTCGATACCATCAAAATTTGATAATATTGTCTAAAAATCAAGTGTTTCTTTATAAGTTCGAATCTTTACAGATTTGAATCTTCACAGTATAGAATATTCACAGGTTCGAATATTCACAAGCTCAAATCTTCACAGGTTAGAATCTCCACAAATTTGAATATTCATATGTTTGAATCTTTACAAGTTCGAATCTTCACAAGTGTGAATCTTCACAAACTCGACTTTTTTCACAGGTTCGAATCTTCACAAACTCGACTTTTTCACAGGTTCGAATCTTCACAAACTCGACTTTTTTCACAAGTGTGAATCTTCACAAACTCGACTTTTTCACAGGTTCGAATCTTCACAAACTCGACTTTTTTCACAGGTTTGAATCTTCACAAACTCGACTTTTTCACAGGTTCGAATCTTCACAAACTCGACTTTTTTCACAGGTTTGAATCTTCACAGATTCGACATTTCACAGGTTTGAATCTTTACAAACTTGAATCTTCACAGGTTTGAATCTTCGCAAGTTTGAATCTTCACAAATTCGAATCTTGACAAATTCGAATCTTGACAAATTCGAATCTTCACAAATTCGAATCTTTACAAGCTCGAATCTTCAGAAATTCGAATTTTTACAGGTTCGAATCTTCACAAAGAAAATTTCTACATATTCCAAACTTCAAATTCACTAATAGAGCAATAAATATAGCGTATCCCAACCTGAAATATGGCGCAACTGGTGGCCGAGCTGGGAAAATCCGCCAAGCTTTCAGTGTTGGTCGACGCAGCGGCGGAAGCGCTGGAGGAGGAAGACAAAGTAGCCGAGCCCGAATTATTTGGAGTTTTTGATTCGTCACCCTGTAAGATTAAGATAATTAAATAGCAGATTAACTACACGACACTAATGTCTATGACTCCTGACACATTGTTAACCTACACCTGAAACTAATGTCTATGACTCCTGACACATTGTTAACCTACACCTGACACTAATGTCAATGACTCCTGACACATTGTTAACCTACACCTGACACTAATGTCTATGACTCCTGACACATTGTTAGTATACACCTGACACTAATGTCTATGACTCCTGACACATTGTTAACCTACACCTGACACTAATGTCTATGACTCCTGACACATTGTTAATCTACACCTGAAACTAATGTCTATGACTCCTGACACATTGTTAACCTACACCTGACACTAATGCCTATGACTCCTGACACATTGTTAACCTACACCTGACACTAATGTCTATGACTCCTGACACATTGTTAACCTACACCTGACACTAATGTCAATGACTCCTGACACATTGTTAATCTACACCTGACACTAATGTCTATGACTCCTGACACATTGTTAACCTACACCTGAAACTAATGTCTATGACTCCTGACACATTGTTAATCTACACCTGACACTAATGTCTATGACTCCTGACACATTGTTAACCTACACCTGACACTAATGTCTATGACCCCTGACACATTGTTAATCTACACCTGACACTACAGTCAATGACTCCTGACACATTGTTAATCTACACCTGACACTAATGTCTATGACCCCTGACACATTGTTAATCTACACCTGACACTAATGTCTATGACCCTGACACATTGTTAACCTACACCTGACACTAATGTCTATGACCCTGACACATTGTTAACCTACACCTGACACTACAGTCAATGACTCCTGACACATTGTTAACCTACACCTGACACTAATGTCTATGACCCTGACACATTGTTAACCTACACCTGACACTACAGTCAATGACTCCTGACACATTGTTAACCTACACCTGACACTAGTGTCTATGACCTTGACACATTGTTAACCTACACCTGACACTACAGTCAATGACTCCTGACACATTGTTAACCTACACCTGACACTAGTGTCTATGACCTTGACACATTGTTAACCTACACCTGACACTAATGCCTATGACTCCTGACACTTTGTTAACCTACACCTGACACTAATGTCTATGACTCCTGACACATTTTGTGACGAAACCAGCTATAGCTATAATAATATACTCACCTGCCTCTCCATGAAGCGGTGCCCATACAACAAGGGAAATATGCTGCTATCAAGCGAATTAAGCATCAGCTGACTCTGATGAGCCGCATAGAGCGCAGGGATGCGGCTTTGACCGTCCAAGACGATGTGCTTCGCATTCGAGTTAAGCGGCGACTTGCGAAAGCTGGAAGGGAAAAATTAGGAAACAATTCGAGGTCATGTACTACTGCCACAAATATGCTTTTTATATAGCGTTGTTGGCGCTGCCTAAGACTCTTCAAAATGGCACCTCTAGATTTACTATGACTAATTAGACATTTTTTAGCCATATTAGACACCTCAGACCGCCATCAGACACCTCAGACCGCCATCAGACACCTCAGACCGCCATCAGACACCTCAGACCGCCATCAGACACCTCAGACCGCCATCAGACACCTCAGACCGCCATCAGACACCTCAGACCGCCATCAGACACCTTAACCCGCCATCAGACACTTCAAACCGCCATCAGACACCTCAGACCGCCATCAGACACCTCAGACCGCCATCAGACACCTTAAAGTGCCATCTGACACCTTAAAGTGCCATCGGACACCTCAAAGTGCCATCAGACACTTTATAGCGCCATTAGACACCTTATAGCGCCATCAGACACCTCAGACCGCCATCAGACACCTCAGACCGCCATCAGACCGCCATCAGACACCTCAGACCGCCATCAGACACCTCAGACCGCCATCAGACACCTCAGACCGCCATCAGACACCTCAACCCGCCATCAGACACCTCAGACCGCCATCAGACACCTTAAAGTGCCATCTGACACCTTAAAGTGCCATCGGACACCTCGAAGTGCCATCAGACACTTTATAGCGCCATTAGACACCTTATAGCGCCATCAGACACCTCAGACCGCCATCAGACACCTCAGACCGCCATCAGACACCTCAGACCGCCATCAGACACCTCAGACCGCCATCAGACACCTCAGACCGCCATCAGACACCTCAGACCGCCATCAGACACCTCAGACCGCCATCAGACACCTCAGACCGCCATCAGACACCTCAGACCGCTATCAGACACTTCAGACCGCCATCAGACACCTCAGACCGCCATCAGACACCTCAGACCGCCACCACACACCTCAGACCGCTATCAGACACTTCAGACCGCCATCAGACACCTCAGACCGCCATCAGACACCTCAGACCGCCATCAGACACCTCAGACCGCCATCAGACACCTCAGACCGCCATCAGACACTTCAGACCGCTATCAGACACCTCAGACCGCCATCAGACACCTCAGACCGCCATCAGACCGCCATCAGACACCTCAGACCGCCATCAGACACTTCAGATCGCCATCAGACACCTCAGACCGCCATCAGACACCTCAGACCGCCATCAGACACCTCAGACCGCCATCAGACACCTCAGACCGCCATCAGACACCTCAGACCGCCATCAGACCGCCATCAGACACCTCAGACCGCCATCAGACACTTCAGACCGCCATCAGACACCTCAGACCGCCATCAGACACCTTAAAGTGCCATCTGACACCTTAAAGTGCCATCGGACACCTCGAAGTGCCATCAGACACTTTATAGCGCCATTAGACACCTTATAGCGCCATCAGACACCTCAGACCGCCATCAGACACCTCAGACCGCCATCAGACACCTCAGACCGCCATCAGACACCTCAGACCGCCATCAGACACCTCAGACCGCCATCAGACACCTCAGACCGCCATCAGACACCTCAGACCGCCATCAGACACCTCAGACCGCTATCAGACACCTCAGACCGCCATCAGACACCTCAGACCGCCATCAGACACCTCAGACCGCCATCAGACACCTCAGACCGCCATCAGACACCTCAGACCGCCATCAGACACCTCAGACCGCCATCAGACACCTCAGACCGCCATCAGACACCTCAGACCGCCATCAGACACCTCAGACCGCCATCAGACACCTCAGACCGCCATCAGACACCTCAGACCGCCATCAGACACCTCAGACCGCCATCAGACACCTCAGACCGCCATCAGACACCTCAGACCGCCATCAGACACCTCAGACCGCCATCAGACACCTCAGACCGCCATCAGACACCTCAGACCGCCATCAGACACCTCAGACCGCCATCAGACACCTCAGACCGCCATCAGACACCTCAGACCGCCATCAGACCGCCATCAGACACCTCAGACCGCCATCAGACACTTCAGACCGCCATCAGACACCTCAGACCGCCATCAGACACCTCAGACCGCCATCAGACACCTCAGACCGCCATCAGACACCTCAGACCGCCATCAGACACCTCAGACCGCCATCAGACACCTCAGACCGCCATCAGACACCTCAGACCGCCATCAGACACCTCAGACCGCCATCAGACACCTCAGACCGCCATCAGACACCCCAGACCGCCATCAGACACCTTAAAGTGCCATCTGACACCTTAAAGTGCCATCGGACACCTCAAAGTGCCATCAGACACTTTATAGCGCCATTAGACACCTTATAGCGCCATCAGACACCTCAGACCGCCATCAGACACCTCAGACCGCCATCAGACACCTCAGACCGCCATCAGACACCTCAGACCGCCATCAGACACCTCAGACCGCCATCAGACACCTCAGACCGCCATCAGACACCTCAACCCGCCATCAGACACCTCAGACCGCCATCAGACACCTTAAAGTGCCATCTGACACCTTAAAGTGCCATCGGACACCTCAAAGTGCCATCAGACACTTTATAGCGCCATTAGACACCTTATAGCGCCATCAGACACCTCAGACCGCCATCAGACACCTCAGACCGCCATCAGACACCTTAACAGTAGGAATACCAAGCCATTTTTCCGCCCGTCGAACTACCAAGGGGGGGGGGAAATTTCCCCCCCCCCTGACAAATTTTTTTGCTGCGCCGGAACGGAGCAACGCAGACACACAAAATTCAAGAACACGGGCTAACTTTTTGTTGCGCACCTTCTCAAACAAGAATCAAGTCGCCAGCCCTCCGGACCGTCGAGATATTCGACGATTCTGCCAGAAGGTCGGATTTTTCCCATAAGCGCTAGTGTATTCAGTACACCCCTGTGCGCCAATCAGCACTGCGCCTCAGTGCAGCCTTGCCAAGTCTCCAAAGTTCATCAGCACGTCGACCACATGTGTCTGCATCAGCTCTGACTTCGTTGGTCACTAGCCTTCACCCAGGCGGAGCTTCTGGACCTTCAACAGGTGGCACCAAGTGACTATGGACACTCTGATACGAATTTCTCGAGTTTCGCTGATCAAGCCTCGACAGTGGGCATACCTCAACTGCTAGGTATCCTCAGCTAGTCTCTCGAGCCTTCCATCATCACCCCGACGCCGTCGGCACCTTCAACGGATTACACCAGGTGACTATGAACACCCTGATGCAAATTTCTCTAGTTTCGCTGATCAAGCCTTGCCAATGGGCAAGCCTCAACCGCGAAACATCTTCAGCTAGTCTCTCAAGCATTCAGTCATCACCCCGACGCCGTCGGCACCTTCAACAGATGACACCAGGCGACTATGAACACCTTGATGCGAATTTCTCTAGTTTCGCTGATCAAGCCTCGACAGTGAGCAAGCCTCAACTTCTGGACACCCTCAGCTAATCTCTCAAGCATTCAGTCATCACTCGGACGCCGTCGGCACCTTCAACAGATGACACCAGGCGACTATGAACACCTTGATGCGAACTTCTCGAGTTTCACCGATCAAGCCTCGACAGTAGGCAAGCCTCAACTGCCGGACACCCTCAGCTAGTCTCTCAAGCATTCCGTCATCATCCCGACGTCGTCGGCTCCTTCAACAGATTACAACAGGTGACTATGAACATCCTATTGCAAATATGTCAGGTTTTTCTGATCAAGCTTCAATATTGGGCAAACCTCAACTGCTGGACATCCTCAGCTAGTCTCTCAAGCATTCCGTCATCATCCGGACGCCGTCGGCTCCTTCAACAGATTACAACAGGTGACTATGAACATCCTATTGCAAATATGTCAGGTTTTCTGATCAAGCTTCAATATTGGGCAAACCTCAACTGCTGGACATCCTCAGCTAGTCTCTCAAGCATTCCGTCATCATCCGGACGCCGTCGGCTCTTTCAACAGATGACACCAGGGGAGTAAGGACACCTGAGCGTGATTTTTCATCATGCTCTTAACATTTCTGAAGCTCTCAAAATTTATAAAGCACGGACATTGCTATAGTTAAGCTTGAACTCATGCTGCTGTATATTTATATTATTATTACACATACTTTTATGCATACGAGCTACATACATATTTTATTCGAAAAGCTGCTTAGTTTATTCAGCTATAATATTGAACCCAATGCAGAAAGGGTTATGCTTTTAAAAAGCCAGTAAATTCAGTCGGTTTTTTCATTTTTTAATGATTCAGAAATGTTAAGAGCATGATGAAAAATCACGCTCACGTGTCATTACTCCCCTGGTGCCACCTGTTGAAGGTGCCGACGGCGTCGGGGTGATGACGGAATGCTTGACTGACTAGCTGAGGATGTCCAGCAGTTGATTTTTGCCCACTATCGAGGCTTGATCAGCGAAATTAGAGAAATTATTATCAGGCTGTCCATAGTCAGCTGGTGTAATCTGTTGAAGGAGCCGACGACGTCGGGATGATGACGGAATGCTTGAGAGACTAGCTGAGGGTGTCCGGCAGTTGAGGCTTGCCTACTGTCGAGGCTTGATCGGTGAAACTCGAGAAGTTCGCATCAAGGTGTTCATAGTCGCCTGGTGTCATCTGTTGAAGGTGCCGACGGCGTCCGAGTGATGACTGAATGCTTGAGAGATTAGCTGAGGGTGTCCAGAAGTTGAGGCTTGCTCACTGTCGAGGCTTGATCAGCGAAACTAGAGAAATTCGCATCAAGGTGTTCATAGTCGCCTGGTGTCATCTGTTGAAGGTGCCGACGGCGTCGGGGTGATGACTGAATGCTTGAGAGACTAGCTGAAGATGTTTCGCGGTTGAGGCTTGCCCATTGGCAAGGCTTGATCAGCGAAACTAGAGAAATTTGCATCAGGGTGTTCATAGTCACCTGGTGTAATCCGTTGAAGGTGCCGACGGCGTCGGGGTGATGATGGAAGGCTCGAGAGACTAGCTGAGGATACCTAGCAGTTGAGGTATGCCCACTGTCGAGGCTTGATCAGCGAAACTCGAGAAATTCGTATCAGAGTGTCCATAGTCACTTGGTGCCACCTGTTGAAGGTCCAGAAGCTCCGCCTGGGTGAAGGCTAGTGACCAACGAAGTCAGAGCTGATGCAGACACATGTGGTCGACGTGCTGATGAACTTTGGAGACTTGGCAAGGCTGCACTGAGGCGCAGTGCTGATTGGCGCACAGGGGTGTACTGAATACACTAGCGCTTATGGGAAAAATCCGACCTTCTGGCAGAATCGTCGAATATCTCGACGGTCCGGAGGGCTGGCGACTTGATTCTTGTTTGAGAAGGTGCGCAACAAAAAGTTAGCCCGTGTTCTTGAATTTTGTGTGTCGGCGTTGCTCCGTTCCGGCGCAGCAAAAAAATTTGTCAGGGGGGGGGGAAATTTTTCCCCCCCCCCTTGGTAGTTCTACTGTTAAAGTGCCATCTGACACCTTAAAGTGCCATCGGACACCTCAAAGTGCCATCAGACACTTTATAGCGCCATTAGACACCTTATAGCGCCATCAGACACCTCAGACCGCCATCAGACACCTCAGACCGCCATCAGACCGCCATCAGACACCTCAGACCGCCATCAGACACTTCAGATCGCCATCAGACACCTCAGACCGCCATCAGACACCTCAACCCGCCATCAGACACCTCAGACCGCCATCAGACACCTTAAAGTGCTATCTGACACCTTAAAGTGCCATCGGACACCTCGAAGTGCCATCAGACACTTTATAGCGCCATTAGACACCTCAGACCGCCATCAGACACCTCAGACCGCCATCAGACACCTCAGACCGCCATCAGACACCTCAGACCGCCATCAGACACCTCAGACCGCCATCAGACACCTCAGACCGCTATCAGACACCTCAGACCGCCATCAGACACCTCAGACCGCCATCAGACACCTCAGACCGCCATCAGACACCTCAGACCGCTATCAGACACTTCAGACCGCCATCAGACACCTCAGACCGCCATCAGACACCTCAGACCGCCACCACACACCTCAGACCGCTATCAGACACTTCAGACCGCCATCAGACACCTCAGACCGCCATCAGACACCTCAGACCGCCATCAGACACCTCAGACCGCCATCAGACACCTCAGACCGCCATCAGACACTTCAGACCGCTATCAGACACCTCAGACCGCCATCAGACACCTCAGACCGCCATCAGACCGCCATCAGACACCTCAGACCGCCATCAGACACTTCAGATCGCCATCAGACACCTCAGACCGCCATCAGACACCTCAGACCGCCATCAGACACCTCAGACCGCCATCAGACACCTCAGACCGCCATCAGACACCTCAGACCGCCATCAGACCGCCATCAGACACCTCAGACCGCCATCAGACACCTCAGACCGCCATCAGACACCTTAAAGTGCCATCTGACACCTTAAAGTGCCATCGGACACCTCGAAGTGCCATCAGACACTTTATAGCGCCATTAGACACCTTATAGCGCCATCAGACACCTCAGACCGCCATCAGACACCTCAGACCGCCATCAGACACCTCAGACCGCCATCAGACACCTCAGACCGCCATCAGACACCTCAGACCGCCATCAGACACCTCAGACCGCCATCAGACACCTCAGACCGCCATCAGACCGCCATCAGACACCTCAGACCGCCATCAGACACTTCAGACCGCCATCAGACACCTCAGACCGCCATCAGACACCTCAGACCGCCATCAGACACCTCAGACCGCCATCAGACACCTCAGACCGCCATCAGACACCTCAGACCGCCATCAGACACCTCAGACCGCTATCAGACACTTCAGACCGCTATCAGACACCTCAGACCGCCATCAGACACCTCAGACCGCCATCAGACCGCCATCAGACACCTCAGACCGCCATCAGACACTTCAGATCGCCATCAGACACCTCAGACCGCCATCAGACACCTCAACCCGCCATCAGACACCTCAACCCGCCATCAGACACCTCAGACCGCCATCAGACACCTTAAAGTGCCATCTGACACCTTAAAGTGCCATCGGACACCTCAAAGTGCCATCAGACACTTTATAGCGCCATTAGACACCTTATAGCGCCATCAGACACCTCAGACCGCCATCAGACACCTCAGACCGCCATCAGACACCTTAACCCGCCATCAGACACTTCAAACCGCCATCAGACACCTCAACCCGCCATCAGACACCTCAGACCGCCATCAGACACCTCAGACCGCCATCAGACACCTCAGACCGCCATCAGACACCTCAGACCGCCATCAGACACCTCAGACCGCCATCAGACACCTCAGACCGCCATGAGACACCTCAGACCGCTATCAGACACTTCAGACCACTATCAGACACCTCAGACCGCCATCAGACACCTCAGACCGCCACCAGACACCTCAGACCGCTATCAGACACTTCAGACCGCCATCAGACACCTCAGACCGCCATCAGACACCTCAGACCGCCATCAGACACCTCAGACCGCCATCAGACACTTCAGACCGCTATCAGACACCTCAGACCGCCATCAGACACCTCAGACCGCCATCAGACCGCCATCAGACACCTCAGACCGCCATCAGACACTTCAGATCGCCATCAGACACCTCAGACCGCCATCAGACACCTCAGACCGCCATCAGACACCTCAGACCGCCATCAGACACCTCAGACCGCCATCAGACACCTCAGACCGCTATCAGACACTTCAGACCGCCATCAGACACCTCAGACCGCCATCAGACACCTCAGACCGCCACCACACACCTCAGACCGCTATCAGACACTTCAGACCGCCATCAGACACCTCAGACCGCCATCAGACACCTCAGACCGCCATCAGACACCTCAGACCGCCATCAGACACCTCAGACCGCCATCAGACACCCCAGACCGCCATCAGACACCTCAGACCGCCATCAGACACCTCAGACCGCCATCAGACACCTCAGACCGCCATCAGACACCTCAGACCGCCATCAGACACCTCAGACCGCCATCAGACACCTCAGACCGCCATCAGACACCTCAGACCGCCATCAGACACCTCAGACCGCCATCAGACACCCCAGACCGCCATCAGACACCTCAGACCGCCATCAGACACCTCAGACCGCCATCAGACACCTCAGACCGCCATCAGACACCTCAGACCGCCATCAGACACCTCAGACCGCCATCAGACACCTCAGACCGCCATCAGACACCTCAGACCGCCATCAGACACCTCAGACCGCCATCAGACACCTCAGACCGCCATCAGACACCTCAGACCGCCATCAGACACCTCAGACCGCCATCAGACACCTCAGACCGCCATCATACATCTCATGACGCCATTAAAAACTATATATGGTCTCATTTAGGCACCCAAAACAGTAGAAAATGCCAAACCAAACTCACAGATCGATGACAGCTCGATACTGATTGGACTGCAGCACCGAAGGCTCGGCTAAGTGTACAACTAGGTCGATTTCGGCAGCGCTGCAATTAGCATCGGCACTGCCAGCTCCGCAAATCCAAGACTTCAACCGGTAGTTTAAGGCCAGCTGGGCCGCGATTTCAGCGGTGGCGCAGTCCAGGATTAGAATTGATTTTGACTGAGCCGGATGAATTAGCAGTTCGTTTCCGTCAATCTGATAGTGTGTCCGAGAGTGTCCGAGTTGGAAGTATGAGATGTAAAATATTCGAGTTTCGGATATTTATAGTATGATTTTAGGGGATATTGTGTCTGAGTTTAGGGGATATTGTGTCCGAGTTTAAGGGATTATAGTGTCCGAGTTAAAGGGATTATAGTGTCTGAGTTTAGAGGACTATAGTTTCCCAGTTTAGAGGATTATAGTGTCCTAGTTTAGGTGAAATAGTGTCCGAGTTTAGGTGATATAGTGTCCGAGTTTAGGTGATATAGTGTCCGAGTTTAGGTGACATAGTGTCCGAGTTTAGGTGACATAGTGTCCGAGTTTAGGTGATATAGTGTCCGAGTTTATGTGATATAGTGTCCGAGTTTAGGTGACAGTGTCCGAGTTTAGGTGATATAGTGTCCGAGTTTAGGAGATTATAGTGTCCGAGTTTAGGGGATTATAGTGTCCGAGTTAAAGGGATGTGTCCGAGTTTAGGCGCTACTGTGTCGAAGTTTAAGGAATTATAGTGTCTCGAGACCGAGTTAGGGGATATTGTGTCCGAGTTTAGGATATAGTGTCCAAATTTTGGGACACGTGTCCGAGTTTTAGGATTATAGTATCTGTAGTGCGCTTGTGTGCTGAGAAAATCATGGTCTCATGGACCGTATATTTGAGCTACTATATAGTATCACTGCCGACGTGCGGCTACAATGTTACGCAATAGTTGAGGGACAAGTGGCAGTGCACGTTGGTCGAGAGGGCCATGGTTAGTCATCACAGAAGAGTACTAGTAAAGGCATAGATTGGGCGTACACTACATCTCTCCCCCAACCAAAAAGGTACAAAGTCTGTAATTCGATTAACGGAGATTAACGGAACGAGATTTCGGAACAGTTGTGTTAGTTTGCCGTTGAGTGCAATTTACGTATGCATGTACATGTGATAATTAGTAGTCTGCAGTCTGCAGTTAGTAGGATGAGGCTCCGTTTCGCTGGCCTTGTGGTTTGCTGACGTGCTGTCGTGGGGCCAGTGGACCTCCCAAATGCCGTCGCACCCTTCGGTCGCCTGGCGGAGCGCCGATCGAAATTAGCGGCGTGCGCCGTCTGGTCACCAGCTTCCAGCCGGGCTCGGACGGCTGCTGAACGTCTGCTGTGTCTGCCGGCCGGCCGGCTGAGAGCGTCTCGCTCGCGCCAACGCCTCCGATGTCCTGGCGCTGGCGTCTCCTTGACACAGCCGCCTGCGCCTGCCGCGCCATGCCAGGCCACCAGAATTTCCTTCTCAGCCGGTCGATGGCCTTCCTCCTGCCAAATTGACCCTGGTGGGCTCAACTGACGGTCTGCTGCTGAAGCGCTGCGGGTACAACGATTCTGTTGTCCCTGAGCAGCACGCCGTCACGCACTTGGAGCTCATCCTTGAGCGAGTGGAAGCTGCCGGCCTGGGCTGTAGCGCCGGAGCGCCAGTTGCCAGTTGCCAACGCCTGCATGACGAAGGTCAGAGCCGGGTCCCCCGCTGTGGCATCGCGGACGCTCTTGATGGTCGGGCCTTCCGGTGCGGACTTGACGGAGTTGAGCTGCTGCAGCGGTACGTTGTCCTGGACTGGTTGCGCGTTTAGAGAATCGCTCAGACTTGTTGTCTCTCTGGCCGGTGCGCGGGCCTGCGTCCCCAGACTCAGCAGCTGCAGGGATGTCGAGGTTGCACGGCCGAGCACGCTGGTGCCGGTCCCTGGGACGATGATGAAGCTGGCGCGCCGGACCATTGAGCCAACCGAAACCTGCAGGCTGCAGGCTCCCACAGTGCGCAGAGGTTTAGCTGATCGAAATGAGAAAATCTTCTTTGTCGTCGGCTGCAGGCCTGGGGGTCCCGGGAGCTCTCGCCAGGCTGCCTCGGTGAGGATGTTACAGTCGGCTCCGCTGTCCACCAGCACCTGCACTGGAGTCGCTTCTACCAGCACCGTGGCAAGAGCCACTGTTGCGTTCTTGTCGGAGGCCATCACGGTCAGGCAGAAGACGTCGTCCTCTTCGCCCGAACTGTCGCTGCCGACCCGCAGAGCTCGCACGTCCTCCGGCCGGGACAGGCAGGCCTTGGCGAGGTGATTCGGCTTGCCGCATCGGTTGCAGGTCTTGCCTAACGCTGCGCTGCAGCTGCGGTGGCCGAAGTTGCCGCAGTGGATGCACTTTGGCTGCGTGCGATCGGCTGCCTGCGTGGCTGATCTCTGCGGCTGCTCTGGCGGGCTGGACTCGCGCTTCCGCAACCGCTGCACGGTCGCTGCGCTGGTCTCCATGAGGCTGGCCTGCGCCTCCGCTGCCTCCATGGCCCTGGCCACCCGGACCGCCTGGGCCAGGTCCACGTTGTCCATGGCCAGCAGCTTCCTGCGGAGCTGCTCGGAGCTGCAGCCGGCGATCAGCTGGTCGCGGATCAGCGAGTCCCGGAGGCCTTCGAATTTGCAGCAGTCCGCGGTGTTGTTGAGCCGCCGCAGCCAGTCGTCCAGGGACTCTCCGGTCTGCTGGGTGCACAGCCGGAACTGGTAGCGGGTGAAGGGCAGGTTGAGCTGGCTGGTGAAGTGCTCATTGAGAGCCTTGATGAGCTTGTCGACGTCATCACTGGTGTCGGCGAGTCCGGCTGCAATGGCCTGCAGGTCCTCGCCCGCTGTGTATAGAAGGAGTTGGCGAAGTCGCTTCTTGTCAGAGATATCAGCAGCCGCGGCGAACAGCTGGAACTGAGCCAGCCACTTGTTCCACTTCGTATGTGCCGCATGAGGCTCTTCGCGCAAGTTCAATGTGGGTGGTGTGGGTAGGCTTGCTTGCGACGCCATTGTAGTGCGCTTGTGTGCTGAGAAAATCATGGTCTCATGGACCGTATATTTGAGCTACTATATAGTATCACTGCCGACGTGCGGCTACAATGTTACGCAATAGTTGAGGGACAAGTGGCAGTGCACGTTGGTCGAGAGGGCCATGGTTAGTCATCACAGAAGAGTACTAGTAAAGGCATAGATTGGGCGTACACTACAGTATCCGAGTTTAAGGACATAGTTTACGAGCTATAAATTATGTTGTCCATTTTTTCTTGTTTCCCGACTACTAAAGGACTTGAAAGAATAAATTTTATGGTTTTGACGCAATAGATAAAATCCGAACAATAAAAATAAATAAAACTCACCACTCTCCCATCGGGCAGTTCAACAGACTCTCCAGCTTTAAGTTTTTTAGCCGTTACGCCATCTTTGAGCATGGAGCTAAAATATACAGGTTAAGAAAACGAAACTTAAAGATCTGGGAGGCTGGCCCAGCGACTGAGGATCTGGGAGGCTGGCCCAGCGACTGAGGATCTGGGAGGCTGGCCCAGCAACTGACACTCTGGGAGGCTGACCCAGCAACTGAGGATCTGAGAGGCTGGCCCAGCAACTGAGGATCTGAGAGGCTGGCCCAGCAACTGAGGATCTAAGACTACTAAGAGGCTGGCCCAGCAACTGAGGATCTGAGAGGCTGGCTTAGCAACTGAGGACCTGAGAGGCTGGCCCAGCAACTGAGGATCTGGGAGGCTGGCCCAGCAACTGAGGATCTGGGAGGCTGGCCCAGCAACTGAGGATCTGGGAGGCTGACCCAGCAACTGAGGATCTGAGAGGCTGGCCCAGCAACTGAGGATCTGGGAGGCTGACCCAGCAACTGAGGATCTGAGAGGCTGGCCCAGCAACTGAGGATCTGGGAGGCTGGCCCAGCAACTGAGGATCTAAGAGGCTGGCCCAGCAACTGAGGATCTGAGAGGCTGGCTTAGCAACTGAGGACCTGAGAGGCTGGCCCAGCAACTGAGGATCTGGGAGGCTGGCCCAGCAACTGAGGATCTGGGAGGCTGACCCAGCAACTGAGGATCTGAGAGGCTGGCCCAGCAACTGAGGATCTGGGAGGCTGACCCAGCAACTGAGGATCTGAGAGGCTGGCCCAGCAACTGAGGACCTGAGAGGCTGGCCCAGCAACTGAGGATCTGAGAGGCTGGCCCAGCAACTGAGGATCTGAGAGGCTGGCTTAGCAACTGAGGACCTGAGAGGCTGGCCCAGCAACTGAGGATCTGGGAGGCTGGCCCAGCAACTGAGGATCTGGGAGGCTGGCCCAGCAACTGAGGATCTGAGAGGCTGGCCCAGCAACTGAGGATCTGGGAGGCTGACCCAGCAACTGAGGATCTGAGAGGCTGGCCCAGCAACTGAGGATCTGGGAGGCTGGCCCAGCAACTGAGGATCTGGGAGGCTGGCCCAGCAACTGACACTCTGGGAGGCTGGCCCAGCAACTGAGGCTCTGGGAGGCTGGCCCAGCAACTGAGGATCTGGGAGGCTGGCCCAGCAACTGAGGACCTGAGAGGCTGGCCCAGCAACTGACACTCTGGGAGGCTGGCCCAGCAACTGGGGACCTACACATCTACTGAGAAAGAAAGTATATTAAAACAATTTTAAACCTAACTCACACAGGAAAGTTCATTTGAACTGCCTTGAGCATGTCCAGCTTAGCAGGCAAAGGATTTGGCTAAAATATTTAGATTAACAAAAATTAAAATTGTTATATCATATAGCAAAGTTGAACAAAATTATTATATAAAAAACCAATTACCTTAAACAGATAGCAATAAGATTGAGCAGTAGCTGAAATCAAGTAGTATGATAAGTGAATATAAAAAACTTTTTTTTATTTCACAAAGAATTTCTCCATCAAAGCAAAAACACTCACAAGCGGTGCACCTGGCATTCAAGCTGGCGACTTGAAATACAGGATCGGCAAAGTCCGAGGACGCGTTGTACTCTTAAAAGAAAAGAAAGTACAAAGAGAGACATTAAGACAATATAAATCAGTCCTGAAGAGCTACTAAGTCATCGCTTACCGATCTTCATCCCACCGGGCGAATCAGCAAACTTCGACATTAAATTATTGACTTCTTTCTGCAATCGATATTGGTAAAACTGTGTATAGATATAACCCATCACATGCCTAACGATTAGAAAGTCAGGGTTGCTGTACACGCTGTGGTTGACACAAGATACGGTGGTTTTTAGAGATAAGACACAGATATACGTATGGTCACGCTACAGTGGGGGTTGCAGCCTAGTGGTTAGAGGGTCGCACTCATGACTGAAAAGGTCGGGGGTTCGATTCCCGATTCCCACTGGAACAATTTGTGTCCTTGAGCAAGACACTTGACTCTGCATTGCTTTGTTCACCCAGCTGTAAAATGGGTGCCAGCATTAGCTGTGGTAATTGAGGCTGTGTGTGGCGACCCCCCAGTCCTTGGACTGAACAGCCGTACGCAGCCTTCAGATGCGCTGCGCAATAGCTGCGGCTGAGCTGTCGGTTGCACATCTGCCCATTAGGGCAGGTGTAATTAATTAATACTATTATGGTTACGAAATTCATATTTCCCAATTTAAATATCTAGTAATATTAAAGGTTATTCAATAACTGAGACTTGAAAGACCTAAAACATTACTTGAGCCTTTAATTCAATGGATGTGAGGGGGGTACAGCAGTGGAAAAGAACGAGTTTATCCAGTTTCCAAGCTTTTGTGAGGGGAACTTTGAAGTCTATCAAACAAGAGATACTATCCGATCACAATCCGTCTGCACACAATATATATTAATATTAATACATACATTAAATACAAGCAGCTTACAACAATGGGTGGGCCGTGCAAGTTCACTGCAGACTGCAGACCAGCTCCGCTAATGTTCAAACAGGTGCCTAAAAATATAACAATAATCTATTATATCTTAACTAGCACTGCGATAATGCAAATGATTTATTGCCATTGCAATTTGTGCTCACCAATGATTCCCGCGCACAGATCCCATTGATTTCCAGTAATAAATATGTGCGATATCTTCGAGAACTTGGTTCTAGAAAATTTAACAACACCAATTATCAGTTCAAGAACAGGTGATAAAACTTATTAAACATAATTTATAGGCGCATACCCGGACTCTTGCAGCACCCGTGAGATGCCCTCAGGCGCATTAATTAGGTAGCTGAAGTGTATAAATATGATTATTATGCAAGATAAAAAATTGCAAACATATTGTTGTATAATTGAAGCTGCTAAACGCAGTTTTCCTTCAGTCGATAAATATTCAATTAAATGATAAATAGATAGGCAGATAGATAGAAAGATAGATAGATAGAGATAGA
>NIVC01003562.1:60000-91136 GCA_002269645.1 Macrostomum lignano
GGTCCAGACTTGCAGCAACCGAACCGCCCGTTCGCTGTACACCTGGCGGCGACTGAGATCGCCCGGCATCTCGGCGGCAGCGAGGCAGAGCTGCCGGCGGCCCTGGCCCGGCCGTCGACGCGGTATTTGTGAAACGAGGAAAAGCTGCATTTTAACCATGGTTTATTCAGGTTAAGGTGTTCTCGCCAACCCAAAGCTCACTCCCAGTTAGGGATGCAGGTGCCTCCACGCGTGCTTGAGCGCCCTTTTGTAGTGGACTGGTGCCCCACATCAACATTTAGGCGTTTAATAGCGGGCCAACGCCCCCGCGGTACGGGCTTCATCTTTTATGGCCTTCGCCCAGCCAGCATTATGCATCCTTCGCCGTCATCCTCTAGCCGCAGCATTTTGCATCGCATTAATTTTCATTAAAACTTGCATTTGTTCTCTTTTAAATAAAGCACGCGCCGCTTCACTCCGCCTCTTTATTTGAACGGGGAGAGTGTAGTGAGTCGCTAGTTTAGTTAGGCGCCGCACTAGTCAGCTGTTGCCCTCGCCCCCGCCCTGGGCTTCTGTCTGCCGCTGGGCAGTTGCCTGTCCCTTCCCGCCTGTCCTCTGGCCTGTCCTCTGCCCGCTTGCCTGTCTGTCTGTTTGTCCTCGTTTGCCCCCTTTTGCTTCGTTTTCCCTTTTTGCAGTGCCAAGACAGCTTGGTCTGGCCTGCCTCTGTTTTGTTCTCTGGCATCTCCAAATTTGGAGTGCCATTCTGTTTTCCGGTCCCACGGTCACGAGTGCCTTCACTTGTGGGCCTTTTCCCCTTGTCATGTGAGCCAGTCACATGATAAGGCCTTTTTCCTTCTTTAGTCCAAAGTGCAATGATTTCATCATTGTACGCTGGGCTCGTGTTTATGGGGAGATCACGTGCGCCCGGACCCCCTTGCCTCCTCTGAGGCAGGGCCCGCTTGTTTGTTGCTAAAAATAGCAACAGAGTCACCCATGACTCTCAGCGGGGGTCTTTCGTGCTATGGTGCAATCGATTCTCCCTATAAATGCGGCCCCTCTCATGGCTTGGCTCAGACAAGCGTTTCAGCTTTTCCGCGTTTCAGCCTTCCGTTTCTGCGTTTCCGCGTTTTTCCGTATTCATTTCACCTCTCCGCCGTTTCGATCAGCGCGTGTGCTAAAGTTTAAACTCCAAGACTCCCGACTTTGCGCGTGACTGCCTCTGATTGTTCCTGCTATCAATTAGCAGGCCAGCTCGGATCGCCCGGAGCTAGCACTTTTGCTCTCACCCCGCACCAGCCCGGCAGGGACTGCTGACAGTGGGCACCTCTGCGCGAGAACTGCTAAATCTGCACGAAGTGCGAGTCTCTTTCTCTCGTCTTAGTTATTTGCTTCTACGAGCTCAGCACCTCACCGAAGGCTGCGACTCTACGAAGCTGGTGGCAACATTACCTATGCTACGAGAACTACTTTCTAAGAAACCGCCAACTCGAGGTCACCGACCAGGAGCCAGAAGATCTGCTAGGACACCTCTAGAAGCTATCGAGGAAATAACAACACTTCATTGGTGGCAGCGCTCCTATAGAAGGCCTCTAGACAACAGGCAAGACACCTATACTCCAATAATAATATTAATAACAATAATAGTAATAATATTACTAATAATAATAGTAACTAATAATTATTAACATTAATACCACCATTAATATCTAATCTATTTCTTGCTGTTAAGGATACTGAGTACTCCCTAAGATGAAAAATGAAAAAATGAGATTATACACTTAGTAAATCCTCTTTTGTTATATATTATACAACTATGCTTAGCCTTAGTTTAGTATATAGAATGACCTATTTAATATATAGGTTAGACACTGATAAAAACAGAAATATGAGGGGTGTTTGGAAAGTAGTGTTACTTTTACTTGTAGACATTTGATTAGCTGCATTGATATAAATTTGTTATCATTTGAAAATGGCAAGTCTCTTCTTTAAAATGACTTAAACTGTGATTGATTTAGATTTGTATTTTAAAAGATATGTGCATTTAAGTAGAGAGAGATCAGTTATAGACTTAAAGAAAATCAAATGAGCTTAATTGTTAAAATTATCATTCTGCTCAATAGCTATCGATTTTTTTGCATGCATGAGTTGTTTTATAGTCAAATGTGGCACAGTAAAAGCTGATGTCATTCTTTCTGTCTGGCCCAGCACTATTGTGCTACACATATTCACCATTAAATACTATATACTTCTGATAGCATTCGATCAGATTGTCAAACCCAGCCTTCCAGAAGCTGGAGTCCAGCTGGTGCAGCAATGCATTAGTGGCATCAATGACCTGATGTGTCATAAAAACTTGCCAACGCATTGGCAACTTCATTGGACCGAAGAGATGGAAGTTGGCAATTGCAAGGTTGGGGCTGTAGGCTGGGTGACTTAGCTGACAAAAGCCCAGCTCTTACACCTTGGTGCAAGTGTGAGCAGCAGCATGCTGATGCACATTGTCCCAAAGGATGAATGGCTTCTGACGCATGATTTGGTGCTTGGATAGAATGGCAGCATGCATTTGCTTTAGCTGGTTAATCACATAGTTGGCATTGATTGTCTGGCCCTGTGGCGGGTAGTCAACGAGTAGCACGCCTCGCGCATTGAACCATACTGTGCACATGATGTTCTGGGTCCAGGCCAACTTCATGACCTTTGTGTCTGGGTGCCGTCCCTTTGGCCCCCACTGCATTGACTACTGCATTGACTGTCAGTGGATTAAACATTGGCAGCGGCATCTTGTCCATTGTTATTACAAGCTCCTAGCTTGAACTTCTCATCACCAAGCTCATTCCATACAGCCTAGTTGTCTGCCGAATATCGCACCCGTGCTTTTTGTGTTCTTCTGTCAGCTCTCGTGGCACCTACTTAGTACAAATCTTTGACCAGCCGTGGCGTTGGAGAATGCAACTCACAGACGAGTAGTAAATACCACACATTCTCCACTTTACACACATATGCAGATGGGTTTACCTCCAAATATTGGAGCACAGCAGCCACATTGTTGTCATCTGTGCTGGAACGTGGATGGCCAGAGCAAGCAGCATCAGCGATGCTTGTTTGACCATCAGCAGCAAGTTGGTGGTGGGCAAACACTTGTGTGCAACCCATTGCATGATCACCAAAAGCAGTACAAACTTTGTTAAAAGTCTGCATTGGTGTCTTACCCATGTGTTGACATGCCATACAAGCTAATGAAATGATATTGACTTTTTTTCAAACCAAAATCTGAGTGGTTTTTTGGTCAGCTCATTCTCCGAGTGAAATTGTGTGAAATAACATAGACCCTCAGGCTTAACTTGGCTCTAATGTAGGCTGTGTTTGTCCTAGTCATGCAAAATTTTAGCCTGGCACTTATAAATAACCAAATAGTTTATGGATGAAAGCTCATCCAAATCTGATAAGAATTGTGCTTTAGCGAACACTAGTCTGGAAACTTTTGCAATACCCCTCGTACTTTGAAATACATCTATAAAATAAAAAACTCAAAATAAAACTCGGCCTATAATCAAGAATAAAGATTAAAAATTTGTATTAATATTAAATAATAAGAACTAGACTTAGCTATCAGTTGAAAATAAAAAAACTTTTCATAGTTGAATTTCTAATTTTCAATATAACTAAAGACAAAACATAGACCATAGCATAGGTAGCTATAGGTCAAAAAGGCAATTGATTAAAATGGCAATTTAGTCAAAATGGTGATAGTCAAAAGAGCAACAAACTAACAATCACAATATATTTATTAGAATTACAAGTTTGCTAGCAAATTAAAATATATATGTTAAACCTAGACCTAGACTTATGAGTAAATTCATTATTTTTTTTAAATATACAAGTAGGCCTAGGCCCTAGCAATAAAGAATATTTGAATTTTGATTCTTAACTGAATATTGTTGAAAAGCTTTATAAATATCAATAGAGCTAAAAGAAAAGCAGAATATAACAAAAGATAAACATTGAATCTTTGTTTTATATCAAAAGTAATAACAATTTTTGTGCTGCAATACAAATAAAAACTTGATATCTTCATAATATATTTTTGGAAAAACCTGCCTCATAATTTTTTTTAAAAAGGAAATCAAGGTTTTCTAATTTTTGATACTTAAGACTAAGTGCATTAATAGTACTTGTATTAAAATGCTTATTTAAATCTTAAATAAACATTGTGACAATAACAACTTGTATATTTTACCAAAATCATTTTTACAAATGTACATTTTGACAAACACAAATTATAACTAAGCATAATATATTTGAAGTAATGAACTTGTAATTATTATGACTATCACCTTTTTGACTATTGCCCTTTTTACCTTTTGACTATTGCTTTTTATATGGTTCCTACACAGACTAAAGAAAGTGTAGATAACAACTACTAATAAAATTGTTTATTGATGCTCCTACTTAATAATAAATATAAAGTAGGCCTACAAAAACAAACTATACATGTAAACTTAGGGCCTAACCTAATAATCTAAAGAATAAGAAATTGTTATAATTTTATATTTTGGAATCAAGACATTTTGTTGAATTCAAAGGTATCTCTAGAGACTGATTTAATCGTTTTACTCACTGACTTAATAGGCATAGTAGTCTTTATTGCTAAAATAGTAAAATGAGACACTGTTGGACAAAAAAATTCTATTTAAATTTTACTAACAGAAAAGCACTGAAATAAACCTGCCAAAGAATAAGCTGCAAAGATGATAAAATGAAACACATTTGGGTTTGCTTAATAATTGATACTACTGACAGGAGATACTAAAGCAGAGACACAGCCAAGGAAGGATCTGTTGGGAAATGAAGTCCATGAGTCATGAGATATGGGATTGAACTTTCTCAGTGTGTGGTAGAGCGGGGACTAGGCCTACCACTGGTGAACGATTTTGTGAAATTTGACTGGTTTAACTTACGTCACTGCCTCCCGTTGCCCCAGCTGTTTTCCCCACCCGTTGCCCCTTCTGCTGGTCCTGCGTTCCCGCCTTTGGCCCCTCCCGTTGGTGTCTTTTGCCCTTGCGTGGCCCCTTTGTTTTTCTTACCTGAACCCGTTGGACGTTTCTTTCTAGACAAATTTCTTTCTAGACAAGCGTCCTAGACAAATTTGACGCTTGTTCCTAACCGTACGACAGAAACTAAAGTGCTGTAGAAGTGTCTGAATAAGTGTCGGCGAATGTTTCATACGTGCTTCTTTCCACTGTTTGCCCCATCGGTTGCCCCACCGGTTGCCCCATCGCCTGCCCGGTTGTCCCACCCCCTGCCTCACTTGATGTACGCTACTATTTAAATAATTATTTTGTGCGACGCTCATGCTATGCTTCTCCTTGCTCCTTTCTCTCCCTTCCGCGCTCGCTCCCCATTTTGTGTTTTGTTAAATATATAATCCCACAAATTTAAGTTCAAAGTCAAACTCGAGGCAACTTCTTTTAAAGAAGTACTCGCCAGTAAAAAAACCTATCCAAGACTGATCATCTGGTAGGGAAAATGGCAGAGTACAAGAAAATTTATATTGCCATGCATTAACATGTGTATGTATATTTTTCCAGCACACATCAGTTAATTTGGAGCTCATGTATGGGATCAAGATAGAGCTGGTGCATGTAACAGTCGAGAAAGGCTGTACAGGGGTGGAAAATATATTGTTAAAACGCCTCTTTTAGGCACACAGTCTTATCAAAGATGAGCATCGAAAACTACAGAGACACTAGCTGTATAATAAGAACTCCTTGAACTAAAACAGCAACATAGGGGTGTGCTTCAGGTCTTGGTAGCAAACGTATAATTACATAATAAGTAAAGGATCGACGCGACGCTGATCGCTGGAATCTGCATGGGGCGCCGAAGTCACCCAGCAGATAGGCGAGCAGATCGAGGAACAATCCAGTGCTTGTCCTTGACGAGCGTTCGCGACTCGGTGCGGAATGATCATGTGTTTCAGCTAGCTGTCAGCTGGAGTCGCCGACGGTGCAACTAGTAAAGTGAATGATAGAGTTCCTAGTCAGAAGCATATACAAATACAGCTAAGTGTGCATAGAGAAAGTCTACATAATGAATTATTAATCTGTTACATATGTTACATTCAAGTTCAAAAACAAAAGGATGAAACGTACAGCGAAACAAGACTACATGTCAGCGATTAGTTGCAGGTGTCAGCGATTAGTTACAGGTGTCAGCAATTTGTTGCAGGTGTCAGCGATTTGTTGCAGGTGTCAGCGATTTGTTGCAGGTGTCAGCGATTTGTTACAGGTGTCAGCGATTAGTTGCATTTGTCAGCAATTAGTTAAAGGTGTCAGCGATTATTTGCATTTGTCAGCGATTAGTTGCAGGTGTCAGCGATTAGTTACAGGTGTCAGCGATTAGTTGCAGGTGTCAGCGATTTGTTGCAGGTGTCAGCGATTAGTTAGCTCGTACAGGTGTCAGCGATTAGTTGCATTTGTCAGCAATTAGTTAAAGGTGTCAGCGATTATTTGCATTTGTCAGCGATTATTTGCAGGTGTCAGCAATTCGTTGCAGCCACACAAAGCCGCTGTTGCTGCCCGTGTTACCGCCTGTGGTGGCCACACAGCTGCTGCCACCGCAGAAGGAGCCGCCGCCGCCTCCGCCGTGCTCTTTGAGAGTTCCGGCTCCGCCTCCGCTGTAGCCTCCGCCGGCTCCTGCAGAGCCTTTGTCAGAGCCTGGCGCAGCGCCGCCACCGCCTCCGCCGCCAAAGCCGCCATGGGCTGGGCTGCCAACCCCGGCGAGGCCGCCGACCCAGCCTTCGGCCCGACCGCCGCCTCCGTCTCCGGACTCATTGTCTCGTCGCACGCCTGTAGGTCTGCCCAGCCAGCCGGCTCCGCAACCGCCGGGATTTCTATTGTGGTCTGCGGTGCTCTGGTCGCTGCTGCCTGGCTGTCCGTTGGCGCCTCCGATGCCAGTTTTTGTTGCCTGCAGTTGTTAGTAAGTTTCTCTTCTAAAAGTCTCCTCGATACCTATTAGCAGCACGAATTAAAAGAACATTCTACCACTTAAAATGCACCCCGATTGAAACAAAAAAATAGTTGCTTTGACTCACATCAAAACTACCAATTGAGTTCGTGCCGTTCATGCCTGCCTGACCGTCGGCACCTAAAAATGCAGATGAAACTGCTTTTACTGAATGAAATGCAGATGAGACTGCTGCTCTCCAAAAAAGATCTCTTTACTCCCCATGCAGGTACTGATTTTGAAAACCGCTAGAACTAAATTTGGATCTATAATTCTTTGGCAGTGCTACTGTAATACGCTCTTAGTTAAATAGTTAAACCGGCTTTGAAGGTCTCAAGTAATCTAATTCATAACTTGCATTAATACCCCAATATACTCTACCATTTCTCAAAAGCTAGCTCTGAAAATGCCAAAGATTTAGTAACACAGTCGGGTAACTGCAATCAGCAAACCGTTATTATTTTGTGAAGCTCCTCCACCACCGCCAGCGGCCATTAGCAGCGAATTGTCCGATGTCCGGTACACGAAGCTGCCTCCTCCGCCTCCGCCACCGCTATCGTCCTTTTGGGCCGGACCTCCGGCCTGACCGACAACGATGGCCAGCTGAGTGCCTGCTGTCAGGCTGACATTGCCAGCCACCAGGGCTCCCCTGCCGCCATATTTGGCACTACCAGCTAGGGTGTTGTTGCCACCGTGAGCTCCGGCGAGTTCGATTCGGTAGCAGCCGGTAACGTCAATCAATGTGTAATGAATGGAACCAAACCGGCCCACCGTAGCGTCTGGAATTATATTTTCGGTTTAGTTGGAAGTGAAATAAGCTGAAATCAAACTACATTAATCAGGAACTCGAGAACTTTTTGTTTCTAGAACTTTTAACGACAATTCTGACTGCCAGCCTTTTGTATATAGCAAGAATTCAACAGTTTCACTATGAACTCTGATCTTTGTTTCGACTGTTTCAAGACTATTGAGATACCGTACCAATTTAACATTATTCTGTCATTCATTTGTCAGCTGTCATTTTATTACTTGGCGGTGATCGCATACATGTATTAATCAAATAAACTATACGATATTTATAAACTGCAGAGTGGTATAACGGACCGGAAAACTGCCAATTATTCCATATTCAAGAAGTTTGCTTGCATGATTAAGATTACGAGCGTAAATGTAGAATTAGAAATCTTATAGACGTGGGTCCGGTCCACGACGTTTGACTATAGCTACCAGTAGTTTGACTGCCGAGTATTTGTAGACCACTAGAAATTGAATTCTGACTCTAACCCTAACCCTAATCTAAATTCTAACCTATCAACCCATCGCAGTCAAACTGCCTCTAAATTCGCATTCAGATACACAGTGTGACGGTGTCAAATTCTGTCAGATACTTTATGGATTATTACGAGCGTAACATTGACGTTTGTGATTTTTTAATGTAATCTTTATAAATTAACCTGATCTGTTCATCTATTCAATATAATCAATACTTAAGTTTGTTTTAATTGTATCTCAAAAAGCGAATTATTTTGAAGCGTAATTATTGTGTCGATTTTTAAACACAGTCTTCCTTCGCTGGCGCTAGCATTGTCTGGTGACCAATCAGTGGCAATCACACACTAGCTACGGTCTCTACTGCGAAAACTCAATCTATTACATGATAGACTAAAGACCCTTTATGATATTATGCGTTTAACTACTACAGAAGCCTGTCCCTTTCGATTGTTATAGAACGGCTGTCAATTAGTAATAAACAAATAAATTATACACTCTCAGCTAAAAGCATACTTTACGACTACACTACTGTTCACTTCGTCACACATAGTTCTTGTACTGAAGTCTCTCTTACTTTGAAACTCGAGGGTGACATTGGAAACCGGAGCCAGCTTGATCAGATCTTCAAAGTTCTCCAACCTCATCACAATTGCATCAGGCTCCGTCCCCATGAGTCTCCACTCGTTGGTCCCAGCTGGAACTCCTGGCTGCTGAGACACTGTCACTAGCAGACAGAGACCGCTGCTCTTTCTAAATACGGCGGCAGAGCAACGCATATGTCCGCACCGCATGGTGCATTCTTCAGCTGACGTCACTCCACTGACGTTTAACACATGGCTGGTGATAGTCGAGTTTATTTCCAGAGCACCATTGTACTGGATGTAGCGAGTTCGGTTGCAGTTGCCTACAAATTAAAAGCCATTTTTGTTTTAAACAACACGAAATGATAAGACACTAATACTGAATAAGTTTTACCTTCCACAGAGACAATGCAGCACAGAGTCATAATGGTAGCAGCCGTCAGACTTTGAATACTTCCAGAGCACATTGCGGATTATATTCTTGCTACGAGCCGCAGTGAGGGAGCAAAAGTTTTTGCAACTAGCCTTCTCTGCCTAATTATGAGCGCTATTTCCAGGAAATTATTGGCTTGTCGAGATAAAAAGCAACTTGAAGAAAAAGAGGAGTAACAAGTCTGCTTCAGTTGTTCGGCAACACAGCACATGCACAAGGAAGCGGTAGCATAGATTCGACTCAATACTTCCGCCTTTAAAAGCTACTAAAAATTGGGACTCAAAATGAAGACAACCTCTGTTAATTTTCTTTTCACTGTTGTGTTGTAGGCTGCAAGTTGCTAATTGCCTCACTTAACAGTTGGATAGCTCCAGTAAAAAGTGCTTTAAATGATGGGCTAACCATTAAAATCCCTCCTGCTGTCATCCTTGTGAGATGTAGTGTTTGCGCTAAAAAGGAACCCAGTGAATAGCCAATACGCTCGTAAGCTAGATGTAGTAAATTATGCATTAGCTCTGTTGTTTAAGTGCAGACCCGGTAAACACGTTAAACTCAGGGGAGAGAATTTAATGCGTTGGGAATTCCATGTGCCACAATATGCTTATGCTCATTTCCCCACCAAAAAACGTATGGTAGAAAGACCTATTACAAAAAAAATTGGCGAAGTGCTGTCAAATGAAACCCGAAGTTCGACACCCCGACCAAATGGACTGCAGTAGAAAACTTGCCAGACCGGTCGACTGTACGCGACAGCCCATATTGCGGTTCATCTCTTGGTATTAATGTGATTTAATAGGGATTAGTTTTAATTTAAGGCTCTAAGACAGAACCTGTGGTGACTTGGCTGGGTTGATTTTTGTTAGGGATGTTAGCTTGTACTTTATTCAGTGTTTGGGGGTGGTGTTTTTACCTGTTTCGCTCTGTGCGGCTTTCTACAATATCTTGATGTACTCTCTTACTCATGTACGTTCTTCAATCTGGCTACTTTTGTTCTCCAACCTTATCCACTAAATGTATCGTGCTCAATACTTACAATATAAATCGCAGTCGCTTGCCTCGTATCAAGCTTATATCGTTCTACAATCTAAAGTGAAGTCTTTACACTGGCGACGAGCCATGAGCTTGTTGGGCTCAGTTGAACCCTTTGAAGAGGGGAGTGAAAAATGGCAGCAGTATCAAGCCAGATTGGAGCAGTTCTTCGAGGCGAACGACATCAGACCTTAAAGCAGCGTGCGGTTCTTCTGAGCGTCTGCGGCAGGAAGACCTACCAGCTGATCGCCAGCCTGCTGTCTCCGCAAGAGCCGGCCAAGTCTGACTACGCTACGATCTGCGAAAAGTTAAAAGATCATTTTGATCCTGCACCGCCCGAGATTGTGCTCCGTTTCCGGTTTTACAGCCGCGGCCGTCAGCCTGGCGAAACCATCGCCGATTTTCTCGCCGAGCTGCGCAGATTGGCGCAGGATTGCAACTTCGGTGACAGCCTGAGTGCCATGCTCAGAGACCGCCTCGTGCTCGGCATTAATGATGACACCATCCAGCGGAGACTGCTGTCAGAGAAAAATTTGACGCTTGACACCGCGTTGACTCTGGCACAGGCTCAGGCCTTGGCTGCTGAAGGCAACTCGCTTGTGGCGAAATCCGCTAGCCATGAGGCCTTCCAGATCGCCAGACAGACGGCGCTAGCGAAGCGCTGTTTCAGATGCCTCTCCCAGAGACATGTGGCAAGCAAGTGTCCCTTTCTGGAAAATAAGTGTTTCAACTGCTCGAAGGTGGGCCACACAGCTGCGGCCTGCAAGTCGCCAGCAGCTGCCAATCGTCGCACAGACCAGGCCGTTAGAGAGGTGGAGGTGGACCAAGAGGAGGCGCACACGCTGCATGTGATGGCTGAGCCGAGGACCAAGATTCCCCCGATTGAGACGACTGTCATCATCGAGGAGACGCCTGTTCGAATGGAGATTGACACTGGTGCATCCGTCTCGCTCATCTCATCGGATACTTTTCGCTCTGAGCTCCGTGGGCTGCCCAAGCTGGAGCAGGGCAACGCACAGCTACGTACGTATTCAGGGGAGCCGATTCCTCTACTCGGCAAAATCAACGTCTGCGTGCGTATCGGAGAGATCTCCAAGGAGCTCCCGCTACTCGTCGTCAAGGGCTCCGGATCGAATCTGATCGGCCGGGACTGGCTGGCCGGCTTGCCGCTTGACTGGAGAAGCATCAACCAGGTGCAAAAAGACGGTGAGAACCCCAGAATCCGAGCCTTGCTGGAAAAGTATGCAGCTATTTTTGAGCCCGGATTGGGTCAGTACAACGGTCCACCTGTGCAACTGCATTTGAAGCCTGATGCCCGGCCTCGCTTATTCAAAGCTCGCAACGTTCCGTTTGCGCTCAAGGCTAAGGTGGAGGCTCAACTCGAAAAGGAGATTGAACAGGGCGTGCTCAAGCCAGTCAGCAGCTCAGATTATGCATCGCCGATTGTTCCCGTTCTGAAATCAGACGGCACCGTGCGCATCTGTGCCGACTTTAAGCAGACCGTCAACCTCGCCGTGGAGCCGGACAAGTACCCCTTGCCGCGAATCGAGGAACTTTTTGCAAAGCTGGCAGGCGGGAAAAAGTTCACTAAGCTCGACTTGTCGCAGGCTTACTCCCAGATGCCGCTCGATGAAGCTGCCCAGCAGATCTGCACTATAAACACTTCCAAAGGCCTGCTTCGCTATACCCGCCTCCCGTTTGGTGTCGCTCCAGCCGTTGGAATTTTCCAGCGCCACATGGACAGCCTGCTGCAGACCATTCCCCATGTGGCCTGCTTCATCGATGACCTGATTATCACCGGGGTTGACTACGAGAGCCATTTGCAATCGCTGGAACAGGTGCTGCAACGGCTGCACCAAAGTGGACTGCGCTGCGGCCTGAGCAAGTGTAACTTCATGCAGAACAGCGTCTGCTATCTGGGTCATCGGATCAATGCCGCTGGCCTGCATCCCCTGCAAGACAAAGTGCGTGCCATCGTGGACGCTCCGGCACCGCAGGACGTGACCCAGCTACGCAGCTTCCTCGGAATGGTCAACTATTACAGCAAGTTCCTGCCGAACCTGTCAGCCGAGTTGGCCCCGCTGCACCGCTTGCTAAACCAAGGCGCCAACTGCTGCTGGGGCGCTTCGCAGGATGCCGCCTTTAAGAAGTGCAAGGCGCTGCTCGCCAAAGCGCCGGTCCTCGCGCATTTCGACGACACAAAGCCGTTGGTGCTGGAGTGCGATGCCTCTCCGTACGGCATCGGCGCCGTCATCAGTCATCGGGTTGACGGTTGCGATCGATCGCTTTCGCTTCGCGTTCCCTGAACGATGCCGAGGCGAAGTACTCGCAGCTGGACAAAGAAGCTCTGGCGATCGTTTTCGGGGTAAAAAGATTTCACTCCTACCTTTACGGCCGGAAATTCACCCTCGTCAGCGACCACAAGCGTTGCTAGGACTCCTGCATGAGTCTAAGCCGATTCCCGCCATGGCGTCCGGAAGGATTCAGAGGTGGGCGCTCATCCTGGCGGGCTACAGCTACTCGATGGAACACCGATCTGGCAAATCACTACTGCGTGCAGACGCACTGAGCCGACTGCCACTGCCTGAAAGACCGACGAAGGCCCCGACACCTGCGGACGTTGTCCTGGTCATGGACATGCTGGGCGAAGGGCCAGTGACCGCCGGCGACATTCGAGCCTGGACCCGAACTGACCCGATCCTGTCAAAGGCACTGCGCTTCACGGAGGTCGGCAACTGGCCTGAGCGGACCGTGCCGGAGTTGCAGCCGTACAGATCCAGGGCCGACCAACTGAGTACTCAAGACGGCTGCCTTCTCTGAGCAACTCGAGTCATCGTTCCAGAGGCAGGCCGGACAGCCCTTCTCCATTGTTTGCACCAAGGACACCAGGGCGCATCTAGAATGAAGGCGCTGGCCCGCAGCTTCTTCTGGTGGCCAAAGCTGGACGAGGCAATTGAGCAGCTCGCCGGCGCTTGTTCGGACTGCCAGGAGCTGCAGAAGTCACCGGGGCCTGCGCCGCTGCATCCCTGGGCCTGGCCTGACAGGCCGTGGTCGCGCCTTCATCTGGATTTCGCGGGTCCGATCGAAGGGAAAATGCTGCTGGTGATTGTCGACGCCCATTCCAAGTGGATGGAGGTACATGTATTGGCGCCAGACACTTCCACGGCAACCATCCAGCGGCAGCGGCAGAGCTTCGCTACACATGGGCTGCTGGACATCGTCGTGACGGACAATGGGCGCAACCTGGTCAGCGATGAAATAGAAGATTTTCTGCAGCGGAACGGCATCCAGCACGTACGAACTGCCCCGTACCACCCGGCGTCAAAGAACCCAAAGTAGAATCTCAATATCAAAAGCACAATAGTTGCATGTCGGCAAGTTGACTACAAGGACTACTAGGAACAATTCGCTATAGTAGTCTAGTAGTAGTGTAGAGATCTCCAAACATGGTAGCCTACTAGAAGTAGTAAGATAAAATTATGAACACAAATTTAAAGATAGCTATGCGTCATAATCTATTTTTAGTAATACCAGTAATATCACGCAAACAGCGAGTGGCTATGCTATTGTCTGAAAACCGGTTCTCAACATCTATTTTTAGAACTTCCAAATATAGTAAATGTTAACCTGAATGTGACCCATGTCTCACCCTTTTCTATTCAAAACACCCCACCTGTCAAATAATAAAATTCCTTTCGTAAAATCATCAAAAAACCGGTTTTGAGCTCAAGGTCGACTCAAGGCCGACAAATTGTGTATAAATACAAACGCAAAATCCGAGCTGAAATCTCAGACTCGGAGCAGCCTCCAAAGATCTTGGGCTTTGCAAGAGGAGCCAAACGAGGCTATATCTTTAAGGAAGAGATAAACACCAATTGGTAAGCTTTGTTCGAGTCTTCGATATTTTGATTATTGAAAGCGATTTTATTGCCGGCCGTTACTGTCCAGTTGATTTTATCGAGTCTATTGAGTTTGAGGCCTCCCTTTTCCTAAGGGATTGGATAGGATCTGCTGACCGATTCCGATACCCCTAGATGATTATTGAGTGATTGATTTTGTTGCCCTAGAGTAACCGATAGGAGCAGACGACTCAGATTCCGTTATTTCTAGAAGAAGACGCCCTTTCTGGAGGACCTCGTCAATGTTAAAGAATTGATTTTTGTTATTAGGGCGCATCGCTGCTTCTGCACTCGAGGAATTATATTGATTTCGGCACTCGAGGATTTATATTGACTTCTGCACTCGAGGAATACCTCGACGTCGACAGATTGAATTGTTACGCTCTCACATTCGGCCGATTTTGGAATTCAAGAAGACTACTCCAGAGGAAGAAGCCGTAAAGAAACGAGCTCGGAGAACCTGCCCGACAAAGAAGAGGAGCCCGCACCGGTAAGTGATCACTGAATTTTGTTCCCAGGCTTAACATCTGGAAGTGGGAGTTTTCGGGTGACTGATCACCACCCGATCAAACTCTTCACTTGGTTGACTACCGAAAATGTATAGCTTAGATTTCCCTTCTCGCGACGCCATTGTTATGGACTTAAAATTGTCACTACTAGTCAGTGCTTCGAGATAATGTTTTGTCTATGGTAAAAACTATCGAAACTTAGATTTTTCTTTGATAGTCTGTGGCAATAGCGTCAATTCTGGATAATGTAAATAAGTGCCACAGACACAGATTATCCACAGATTATCCATAAGTGCCATAAGACACGGACATTATCCATGACTTAACTATAGATAAATGTCCGTGACTTGCGGGTAATGTCCTGTCATTCCTCGATTCAAATTTCATTCAAATTTCAAATTTCACACACAGTAACAAAAGGTGACGAGAAACAATAGGAATACATTAAAAAGTCAAACTTCAAAAGGACCACTCAATATGCTTGATATGAGTTCGTGTCAGAAGAACATGATTGTTCACAGACTGCCGTGGTTGAACGTACAGTTTTGCATGACGAGATGTTCTTGCCATTTGGATGAGCGTTTCCGAAGTTAACCGCCTCTTGGACCGTTGAGCTCTGAATGTTGACTGCCCCCAAGTCTTCTTCTTCTTTACCGTCTTCACTTTCACCCGGAAGCAACGGCAGGTCGTCACTTGTTCACCCCTTTTCGATGAACTTGATAAACATGCCTAGGTCTTCGCCAGCTGCGAAGTCTTTACTCGATCTTAATAGCATCGCGAAAAATCCATTTTGGAGCGTGAGACACCAGAAAGACAACAAATCGGCAAATTAGTCCAGTTAATCATATGGACAATGCCAAGAATTCTACATGTACATGACTTAATTTCTGAATGTACATTATTTTGAGAATCGGTGTTGTCAGCGCTTATTTTAGCGCCCGAAGGCACTCATTTTAGTATTGATTGATGTATGTATTGATTTCCATAACGGGTCTGTTTGTATGTATTGATTTTCATAACGGGTCACCAGTTGGAGTTGGGGGCAAAGCATTATCATGTCCCCCATAGCTAACTTTATGAGGGGACATATCCTGATGTCCCTCGGTGGGGACGCCCGCCCCCTCCATCTCTGGACCTTCTTCGCCAATAGTCTATGGTCAAAAAGTTTCATGTGCTCGTTTTCAGAGAAACAACCTATGGCACTGCAACTTCAACCGAAGATTTTGTCTATGGTACTTCCGAGCGAAAATGAAGCTAGAGAAGGTAAGATCTCAGCAGGATAATGATTGGGGGCGTGCTAAGTTCAGCAACGCAGGATAAATCAACTCAGGATAACCCAACCATTATCCTGAGATCTGACCTTCGTCTAACCACCCATTGTTGCCATAACTTATATGTTTGTTGATTTTAGATTGGCAACTTGAGATGGCATTTGCATAGCGAGTCTGAAAGTGCTGAGGTCTTTTAGTGACTTTGGTTGGGATCGTTAGGATCATATATATAAGTTTGTTGAACTATTGAACCATGCGCTTTTTTCTGAGCGTTCCCAATCTCTCAATTGTCGAGGGCGCCCAGCGACAACTGGACAAGCTAGTTGCTGTTGCGGCGAGTGTCGGCCTGGCGTCAACATGCAGAAACCGTCGTGTTTCCGCGCTGGTCTGGTTCCCGGCGTCCGCGAGGATTTGCGGCATCGCCGCGGACTTGCCTGGGCTGCCTTTCGTCTGTGAGGGCAGTCCTGCAGTCCGAGGCCTTACCTGACCGCCAGAAGGCGGCGTTTTTCCTGCCGATATTGAGATCGTCCTGCTGTACAACGCCAAGACTTGGACGCTGACGGAGTCGCCCGAGCAACAAGTTGACGCGGCGCACGCTGGCCTGCTGCGCGCCGCCTTCAAAATCGGTCACGAGCGAGTGGCCGAGTAACCAACGCGGCTTTGTATCGCCGCGCCGGCCTGGTCCGTCCAAGCGACCTGTTGCGCCGTCGGCGACTCCAGCTAGCACGCCACATCATCTGCACCGAGTTGTACCGCCCACAGCCGGTGCAGGAGGTGCTGCTGCTAACCCTGCAGGCACCTTACCGGCGGCGGGGGCAGGCGCGCACTCGGCGTTTCGTCGACTGCCTGCTGGCTGATGCCGGCGCCCCGGATTCGGCCGGCGGCGTTGCATTCGTTCGCGACCTGGCCTTGAGGTGCACCCTGTGACGCTGAACGCGTATTCTGTTGTTGTGTTCTCAATCGATTTGTCTAACAAGTTATCGATTCCAACCGCTTCACTAAATTCAGGTATGTTTTTGCTTAGAGCAAAATTGAGCAAAAGGAATAAAATATTTACATTACAAGATTTTTTTCACCAGTTGAGCTAGTGGATTTTTTCAAAGGAAAAATATGGCTACTGTAAAGATGCATTTCTACTAATAGTAGTAATTTAAGCAAATTTAGTGAAATAATTCAGTTTGAATATCAATCAGAGACTACTTGAACTTAGTTTCATAAGATATCAATAGAGTTATATAAGAGAGGCACATCATATCAAAAGGACAGGTGAACATTGGGTCTGCATCCTATCCAAAGCAATAATTTTGTTATCCTTCAAAGCTTCAAAATATTTCCATAGATTTCGAGACGTGTCTTTCTACTTTAGTAGTCCTTGCGTTGAATAATTTTGGATGACACACGTTTTCTGTTTAATTAGACAATCGCTTTCACAAAATTTTGTAAGATATTTATTATTTTCATTTTTAACGCTATTCTCTTTCGCTATTAACTGTTTCCTACTCTGAAATAAGTTTAGGAGTTGAGAAAGGCGACCCTTGAAACTCTCAAGAGCCTTGCAACGTATGCAGATCCAGCTGTAGCCATTCAGTCAACAAAGTGAAATTGCTGCTTTGATAGCAATCAAGCCATGTATGGCACTTGCAGCTTCCCAGACCAACTGTATGTACTAGCTAGTAGACTCTGTTTTTATTAGAGTCAAGTGAACTTGTACCCGATTGAGCTTGAACTATTGCTGACAAGAGAAATGTTGCCACGGTCAAAAAAAGTTTCTGAACAATCAATGCTCCGTGCTGAAAAATAATGCAATAGAATTGTTATATCCTGCTTGAATGATTTTCCTGTGAACCCATTTTCTAGCGATACACACTGCCTGCATAGGACCGTGACTGTATAATACAGACTTTGCGGACGGATATTACACTCGAAATCAGCATTCAAGTGAACACGCAAGCAATTCACTAATACGTGGGCTAACATAATGTGAAAGTACCACTTTGCATGCGAACAATTAAAACTATTGTTCACTATTATAGTTCTGATGCCATATTAGCTCTTTTAAGTTCGTTTTCTATTGCTCAAAACCGTTCAGAACAAGTGCACACAGAAGTATTGTCATAAAAACATCCGTAGTACCTCCAAAAACCAAGGATACATTTTTGCGGAGAACTCTTTGTCTTAAAGATGATCTTAAAAATCTTAAAAATTTGACTTTAGACGAGAATTAAACATTGCACGAATACGGTATGCTGTAAAGAAGTAGTCTAAATATTTCTAAAAATTCTTAAGATTTTTGTTCCTATTAAACGAACGTCACACAGACTACCTTTTGCTTCAAATTATTTTAGTTCAGTAGCTACTCTTTTAGACAACAGGCCTCCTTGGTCTCAAGGACACGAGCCAAGATTCGCCAGACTCAGCAGCACAGAGCCGTGCTTGCTGGCCGTGTTGCCGCCAGCACTGCCGGTGCAGCCGCTGCCGCCGCAAAATGAGCCACCGCCGCCTCCGCAATGGTTGCCGTAGATACCGGCTCCGCCGCCGCTGTAACCGCCGCCAGCTCCGGCTGCGCCAACGAAAGAGCTGGAGGCCGTACCAGCACCTCCTCCACCGCCGAAGCCGCCGCAGGCGATGCTGCTGCCACCGGCGCTGCCTCCGACCCAGCTGTCGTTTTTACCACCGCCTCGATCGCCGTCGTAGCTGTTGTACCTGCGGTGTAATAATGCTCATATAGTCACTTGACGAAAGGATTTCAGTGTTGCACTGTCTCAAAAAATGAACTTTCCGACAGTAAATGAAGCATATTTGTATTAGTATTTTGTCTTCCAAGGTTGATTTACAAGTTTATAGGACATATTTTTCGAAAGATAACAGCATATGCAGTTCCTTTCTTTTCTTCTTCCTTTCTGTATTGGGGATTTCTAGTTTCAGAGCTAAAAGTAAAAACCATATTTTTATGCGATTTTAGATGAGCTTTTCACTGCAACAAATCTGCTTTCTGTGATATTGGCACGATTTCCAGACGTAGAATGTACTGCACAGTATTTGCGCACGTGCTTTAAGATCCTAGATACGCCAATATAGGCCAGTATACTCATGCTTACCTGGGGTTCACAGGTTTCCCCAGCCAGCCGGCACCGCAGCCGCCATGGTTCATGCCAGAGGAAGTTGTTTTAGCACTTGGATTATTGCTTCCGGGTTGACCGTTTACGCCTCCGATTCCGAAAAGATGGCTCTGGTGATTTGATATAAAGTTAACTGATACCAGCAAACGTAAAGAAAACTATTTGCAATGAGGCTCATCTCGCCAAATCATATAGTAAATCGTAAAATGCGGTATTTGTTGATATGCATGTAAATTTAAAAAATGGAGCCACACAGTCGTCTCACAGCCAGCAAAAAGTACTTGTGCACATTTGCTGACCTCTAAACATGTCGTCGCACAGTGTTTCTACTGTGGATGTTGTAGGAACCTGCGTGAGTCCACCCCAGTGCCCAAACCCAAAATTGTTGTGGTCGTGCCCGAAAAAATAATAACAAACGACTTTATCGCTCCGCTATCCACCGTCTCTGCTACGCTACGCTTGTACAACCGAATTGACACAGGCACATGGATTATGCATTCCGCTCGATGATTATTTCCACATAACATTCTATTTCATATTTCAACACATTTCCATAAAAATTAAGTGGCTTGAATTACACCATATTTCATAATTGCAGCAAAATACGGCTTGATGGCTCCTCCATGCAAACTTTCCGTTCTCAAAGGTCTTCAGAAGGTAGAAATATACGAGCTACAATCGATTCAAGATAGAAACTACTACCGTTTTTTTATTTCGATAGGCCCTACCAGTTGCTGAAGATGAACTTTTCAAAAAAATTTAATGTGTTTACGCATTTGTATGTATGCATCAGTAAAAAGGCAGGCTCAATATTGGTTGAGCGCTGGTACGCTAGGATACCGCAATTTTGTCTTAGGCTCGGTACCTCATGAATGACACAAGATGGCCAGGATGAATTCCTGACTTGTTGCTTGAAAGCATACTTCTAAGCAAATAGATTCTCTGTTTCACAACTCAAAACCCATGCAAATACGAGTAGAGCTCAATAATTGAAGAGGCTTTTCTTACTGATAGCTCAGGTGTGTGAAACTTACCTCACCTTCACCTAGGGAACCTGATCCGTTCACGCCTGCCTCGCCAAGCCTTCCTAAAGAGATAATTTGCACACAAAGCTTAGGCATTCAAAATGCGAATTTCAAAAGTAAGACTGAACACTACCATTTGAACTCACCATCGTATGCGAAGGACGCGCCGCCACCACCGCCGGCAGCCATCAAGAGTTGATTGTTGAATGCGTCGTACGCGAAGCTGCCTCCACCGCCGCCGCCACTGTTTGAAGACGAGTCTGCCGGACCGCCAGCCTGACCGACAACGATAGATAGCTGTGTTCCCGCTGTCAGGTTAACATTGCCAACGACCAGGGCTCCCCTGCCGCCGAACTTGCTGCTACTAACCAGGGTGTTGTCGCCTCCTTTTGCTCCGCTGATTTCGATGCGATAGCAGCCGGTAAAGTTTATAACTACTTGTTGGATGACACCGAACCGACCGGTGCTCGAGTCTGGAATCAGGCAAAACAGTTGAGCATTGTTGAGTTTTGCTGAACCGTAGAATCATGAGCAATTAAAACAGAAGGATGTCAAACTTTAAAACTGGTTTTGAAGCAAAAATTTCACGGATTCCTAGTTTCGAATCATTCTACTTCTGTTGTCTCTGCATGAAATTGTGAAAAACAATGAAACACTTGCTTGAAAAAACGCGAGTGAAATTGATTTTGGCTGTTGACTTGATTATATCTTCAAAATCCGGTAGTTTCCACGCGACTGTGTCAGTCTCAGCTCCCAGGAATCTCTGCTCGTTAGTTCCAGTCGCCGATCCTGACTCCCCAGACACGGTCGCCAGCTGGCAGAGACTGGTGCCCTTCCAGAACGCGCCAGCAGAGCAGCTCATCAGTCCGCATCGCATGACGCATTCCTGCACTGTCGTGACTCCGGTGACGTTCAACACTTGGCTGGAGACTGTCCCGTTGATGACTAGGACACCAGAGTGCTTGACGTAGCGAGTTGAATTACGACAAGAGCCTAAACGTTTGTAAATGAAAGCTTCATACATGTAAACCTGACGTCGCCAAGGACTACTTAAGTAAAAGGACAGAAAAGTTTTGAGAGGCAGGTTTTACTGTTAAATACGCTCGTACATAACTGAGAATATATATAAGCTTTAAAAGATGAAAAATGGATCAAGTCGACTTATTGGTTTTATGAATCTATCAAGGACAACTTTGACGGGAAATGACGGGAATTAATAACTTAGATGGGCCTCCAAATATTGTCGTTTCCCGTCACCGAGTATTGAGTAGTCTCTAGAATCTATTTTATCATTCTGTTGAACATTTTTATTTCATAGTCAGCCAAGATCTCTTATTTTCTAACCTTAAAGGTTTATGATTATCAATTTCTGCTATAAGAAAAAGCAATACATATAACGATGAAGATCATGGGTCTGCCTCCGATCAGAGTCAGTAGCAATTTTTGTTCTGAAAAAAAACGAAAACCGTTCTTTGTAATGTTTTTTTCGGTAAAACATGCCCCTTAAAATTTTTCAACTAGCGTATTTTACCGTCTTTCTAATTGAAAAATCCTTGGACGTTATATGCACAAAACAAAACAAAATAGTAACGAAATAAAACAAAATAAAACGGATCTCTCACCCTCCATCGAGCCGATGCAGGAGCAAACGAAAGCGCAAAATATGATAAATCTAATGTGCGTTATCTTCATTTCTTTCTAATACGCTCATATAATTGAGTCTTTCTAAGGCAACTGTTCTTCTGCCGACGTAGCAGATGATTATTTTCCAATATGCTCAGAAATCTTAGTCACTTTCAAGGCATGACTATATATATGTGTATATATAAGCTGCTCACGAAGTTCCTGTCCATTACACCTATCGCTTTTCGTCGCAACCAATCAACGCCTTTTTCGCAATTTTATCCAACCACGCTGCCATGAAGGCTTCATTTCTGACCAGGAGTAATAAAACTTGCCTGTAGCTGCCACGCTGGATTCATAAGAAGAAGCTTAATGAAAAACTCGGAGGCCATTTTCAAGGTCTCAATTGGTACGCTACTTCTTTTGAGAGATCAAGTATCGCAGAGTTTTTTACGCGTCTATCTGGCAAGCTGACTAGATCAAATTTGAATTCTGATCAACCTATCTGTCCAAATAGGCTAGGCCAGTGATCCTTAGTGAACTCGTTTCTAAAATTATTTTAGAATATTATATTATCTATCTATATATTATATTATTATTATAGATAGTATATAATTAGTTATAATATAATAGTAGCGCTAATATAATAGTTATAATACATTATATATTAGCGCGTATGTTGTAATGTAGTTTTTGCCTGGCCTTATTTAGAATATACTTTGTCTGGGGATTCTTGTGCTAGTGAGTCCCTACGAGTATTATACACCGCTTAACGTACATGTACTACGTACGTGCGTATTACAGAACTGATTACCCAGAAAATACATATATACTGAAATATTTAATGACCTAAAATATGATGGATAGTTCTAATACAACCGCCTGTCTATCAAATATATCAATCGATAGAAGCTTCTGATTGGATGAGCTCAGGATGACTAGCGCGACTCTGATTGGCTGATCTCAAGACCTCAAAACCATCTCCACCTGGCGATCATAAATCATAAATCATAATTGAAAGTAGTTAGTTAAACGTAGGAGACAAATTGAATGTCAAAACCCTTAACTTTCTGAAGCAGACGTGACTGCAGTATATCGCAGCTCAATAAAATCAAATGTGACAATACAATACAGTAGAAGATACTATGATGATACGAAACTGCCAGCTACGTCTTGCATAGTTATATGAGAGGCAGTGCAAACAGTATAAGAATAACTGCTGATACAGGCAATAGAATTCTACAATCAGGTGATGCTATGCACAGCAAATATGAATACTCGTAAAAATGAGAAGCAGCATTGTTCAGCTGACGTCTGCAATGTCAACACAATTCAATAGCTTTCAGAAAAACTAACGTTCAGAAAGCTAGTTAAAAAAACTAGCTTTCAGCTTCTTAGCCAACCGCGGGCCAAAAAAGGAGCAAAAAGGAAGCCACAGGGGTGTCGACGAGGAAGCAGTCTGGCAAGAAGCAAATGTATTTGAAGCAAATATCACGATGCGATGTCACGGCGTACATGTATAAAAGAACGGACGTGGAAGCGCCTTGCAATTTTCCGTGAACAAGCCCCAAATGAATGTGGCGAACTAGGCATCCAGATGTGTTTAAGCTGCTGTCTCCCCGCTTTTAGTATCTAAGCAATCTGTCAACAGTCGCTACAGGCTTACATGTATGTTGCTAAGGCATCAATCGATAATTTAAGCCCACATACGGAAACACACACAGGCATCACGCAAGCCAAATAAAAAGCATAAATCGCTTCTGCTGTTAATGCACGATCTCCATCTGCGTTTCAGAAAAATGTCGGATCAGTCGTTTACTTACTGACTACTGACTGACTCACTACTTTGTGAAACATTGTCTATTTACAGTGTATACCAAAGAGACGGACAACGTCCCATTCCGTTTGATAGTGAGTAAAAAACAAGTAGCGATATAGCATCCTTACACTTCTACTGCCATTTAGGAAAGCTGGGACTTATATACTAGTATAGTTGCTTCATTTAAACCGGAATTGGAGATCTTTCTAAGTCTTCGAAATCTAAATAGCACCCCCACTCACGAGCTTCACGCGCACGGCGGCTGTTGTGCCGGCTGGCTGGGCAGAGCTGTACTTTCGAGGCTGGGTCTTTTAATGCTTGAATTGAAAGAGGCATTGTATATCCACCTTTGCTATGTCCTAATACCTTGTTTTACGTTTGGGGTTGTAGCCTAGTGGTTGGAGCGTCGGACTCACGACTGAAAGTTTTCAGCCTGCTCTTAACAATTTGTGTCTTTAAGCAAGAAACTTAACTCTGCATTGCTTCAGTTCACCCAGCTGTAAAATGGGTGCCCCAGTCCTTGGACTGAACAGCCGTACGCAGCATTCAGATGCGCTGCGCAGTAGCTGCGGCTGAGCTGTCGGTTGCACATCTGGCCCAATTGGGGCAGGTGTAATCAGTTATATTATTATTATTAAAACCTTGAGCTTTGTCAAAGCTTTCGTTAAATTTAATTGAACTCACGTCTCGCTACTAAACTATCACAGTAGTGTCGACCGTCTTTACTCGATATTTTATGGCACAAAATGTCAGAATTTAACCATCCATAACAGCTTTTATAATCACGTATACTTTTGTCTGACTACATCAACTGCAATCAAGCAAGGACTATCTGGCACATTTACGAGCTATACTTTTGGATTGCAATTCAAACCACAGTGGTTAAGTCATAATAAATAGCCAGCAGGCAAGTTTATTTTTCTTTACGAATTATTCCCAACAAAGAATCACATTGAACTTAGCTCCGGCCTAGCTAGTTGCTTTAATAGGCACAGTGTAAAGGTAAGGTATTAGGTGATATTGTTGATATATTGTAATGAGAGATAGTAACTTTTTAAGGCATAAGAAATGCCCACAATTTTAAACGCTACAAATTGCTTTAGAAATAGTGCAGCCCCGTCACCATGCAAAACTAGCTAGCTGGCAGAGTCTATATCGTTTAACGACACTCATGTAACTTCCATGGAAATGCTCTCATTTTGGAATGTACAGTACAGCATGAAAAATGTACAGCAAAGCCTATTGCAGTGTCAAAATACATCGCCAAGATACGCCCCCTTCAACTAACTGAAGTGCTTGATGCAAGAGGACAACGACAAAGTCAAAACTCTGCATGGAAAATTCCATTGGCTAGTATTTTTTACGATGGAAAATTACTAGCATCCAGTTGCAACTGGGGAAAAACTCAATCGATTAGCTTTACCATAAAGAAGAAAAATTTCCTGCAATCTAAAATTTCTGTCCGTCAGGACTGTACGCAACTCTATAGGCATCAAGATATTAACTTCTGTTAACAGTAGAAAGACCCACGCTACATGTATTTTTCACTTTATGGTGAATCCATATTGGCTCAATAATCTGGGTCCATCTGTCGTCGAGGCCTTTGTTCTCAGCATCCCAGGCACCAGTATCCTCTTCATCACCGTCTGGAGCATTGACGGCGACCGTCGGGACTTTCAACGGTGTGCCACCACGCGGCCCTGACGAGCTGACACCCCGAACATCGTGATTTCTCTATCCAGGCACCAAACTAGGCATGTTTGCATATTATAAAATGGTCCTGAACCATGTTCAGCATTCAAGCTCTGTCTGGACGACCTTCGGGACCTTCAACGGAGTGCCCTGACGAGCTGGCACCACCAACATCATGCTTTTTCTATCAAGGCCGTGTGGTAGAACTCCGTTGAAGGTCCCGAAAGTCGCCTGTATATCTACAGGTCAGCCTAGAGGGTCGCCATGATTGTCCATTTCATTCACCGATTATGTATACTGACTGAATGCTGCATGCAGAAGAGGATTTGATGAAGGGGACCCTGGTGCCTGGGATGCTGAGAGCACGTCCCTGCGACTGACATGCATAGGTTGTTGAGCCGATGTGGTTTCATGATGAGATTTTGTGAGCAGAAAAATTTTGCCAATGTTGGAGGTTTTTGCCACCGGACACCCGAGGAGAATTTTTAATATCTCGACGATGCCGATTTTTCGTTATTCTCGAAGTTGCTTCATCGAATAGAGAGGAAAATTTTAGCACGTGTTTTGGATTTTCATGGCAATTGGCTGAATATTTTTGGAGATCCACCAAAGGAAAAATGTGTGTATTTGAAATACATTTTCACATTGAAACTTGTGGTGGCGAGCTTATGCATTAAATATACTTGACATCTATCATAATCTTTTAGACAAAAACGGTTACAGTAAAACAATACCAAGATTAGGTGTATATTCCAATTTTTTAACCGCTGAATCGATTCGAATGGCTACCAGAGCAATATTCGAAGCTGATTGACAGGTGCATGTGTACTGTGGTGGCGAACAGGCATAATCAAAGCTGGAAAATGTCAGATTTTCGTTATTTCAGTTTCGCGTGCATCAAAGAAAGTACCTTGTTTTAGGAGCTTTTGCCTCAGCTTGCTTGTGCTAGAATATTTGTGCCTCAGTCAAATATGGCTGCATCTGATCTCGTTTGAGTACATGCTCAAAAAAGTCTTGCTCTCTCGAGACTGAGGCTATCCTTTCGTCTATGACGCCCACTCAGCCTTAAGTCTTAGGCCCAGCAAGTTGCCTGAGAAGCATGACGACTTGAAGCCTTATTATTCCAGAAAAGGTTTTACTCTGTATGAAGCGTCACCTGAGTCATGCAGTGAAGTGGGCGAGATAAAAGTCTACGAAGAGGAAGAAAATTTAGTAGAAAAGCGAAACTGGGGAAACGCCTAAAACAAATAAAAAAACTTCTGCACAGTTGAGAAAGTCAGAAAGTCAGAGAGTAGCATCCCTCCGTGGCTGGACGTACAAAGCGAATTGAAGTGTACTGCAGAGACCGGAGTGGGACAGAGACACTGAATCTATAACCTCGCGCGCCTTGACAACGGCTCAGCAAAAAAATCAACAGAAGGGCCTCTGAGAAAATTTTAAACAGTAAAGATTTGTGAGCGGGAAAAAGCTCCTCGTTCCAATTCGGACGCACAATTCCAGTACTGAGAGACGGCAAACACACAACTTTCGAGATGCGTCAGTCGAAGACATTGCTACTCTTTGCCATCGGTTTCTGCTGCGTCATGGTCTCCGAAGGTGTGTGATGAAGTTGATTTTTTGCTCTAAAATAGTTTATCAGCAAAATATATCCAGGTTTTCGTGGCAAAGAAGTACTTTGAATAAATAAGAACTGCTATGGCGAGGCAAGTCTTCCAGATCCGGCTTGCTTTTTTAATTTGTAGCGAGACGATATCTAAGAAGGCGATGATTAAAGATAAACGATACTTCATTTGCTTTTGCCTTTTGAAATTATTCTTCTCAGGGCGTCTAATAACTAGAAATCCTATAGGCCTCTTGAATCCCATCTTTGCGTCTCGGGGTTGCCTAAGTTTATACTTGAAACTGTTTTACCAATGGTCAGGTGATATGCAGAATACGACTTTGCCCCCCCCCCACTCCATGTTGCAATGTAGGCGCTTGCAACCGAACTCGCTATGTGCAACACAACGGCGTCCTTGTTGTCAACTCGACCATCAGTAGCCAAGTCCTGAATGCCTCCGGAGTGACTTCAGTTGAAGCATGCGCCATGCTGTGCGGAATGAAATCCTGCTCTGCCGCCGTGTTCTGGAAGAGCAGCGATCTGTGCCAGCTGGTGACGGTGTCTCGCGAGCCGGGATTTGCTGGAAACAACGAATGGAGACTACTGGGCTCGGAGACTGCTGAGGCGGTGGTGATGAAGCTGGAAAACTTCGAAGAACTGATGAAGCCTCGTATTATAAATGTCACTCGAGTGTTTACAAGTGAGAGTTCAGCCGCATGTAAATTTGCATAGAGTATCGCACACTTGGTGCACTTTTTCCGTCTTCTTTAAGTCGGCTCGAGCTGGCCACAAGTTCCTAATTTGCGCTATCCCATGTTCGTTTTAAATTCAATCCATATGAGCATATTTGAGTCAGCAATAACTAATTGAAACATGCATGGATTTCAGACAATGGAACGGGTCGAATCGGCTCTGTCCAGCTGGTGACCATCGACATTGCCGGCTGCTACCGGATCCAACTCGCTGGTGCCAAGGGCGGCGACAACACGTATGTCAGTCCTGACGAACTCGGCGGCAGGGGAGCTCTGGCTGCTGGAAACGTCAGTTTGTCAGTCGGAGTTCAGCTGTCGATTGTTGTCGGCCAGGCCGGAGGTCCGTCGCAGAGCAGCGGCTACTCTAGCGGCGGCGGCGGCGGAGGCAGCTTCGTGTACCGGACATCGAACAATGAGCTGCTGATGGCCGCTGGCGGCGGCGGCGGCGCCTCGTATGGGTATTCCGGTAAGCATGCGATTTTTATTGTATCTTAACTGAGACGTTTGATAGTTGCTTTTGCCATATTGTCGTATGCAGCTATTCAATAATGTATTTGTGAAAAGTTTCAAGAAACTGAAGCCGGTAAACAGTTTAGGGAAATGGCGACTTAAGTATCTTTTATCAAGTATATTTTTAAGTAGTCCTTGAACCAGGGACGAAACTACACTGAAGAATGCCTCAGTCTACTGGCGCATTTCTATTGTAAAATTGTGAAATCTTCATGGATCTACAGGCCAGAGTTCATTGATGGTGCAGGCTGCCAGAAATATTGCAGAATTTTTTCTGCTTCACAACACTTTAGCCGAGACAGTCTTCAATTGACGACGATCGCATGCTAAAATTCTTATGAAAGCAAAAGTTGGCACTTATATATACATTCGGAAAAGTAGAGTGAGCAGTATATGCTCGTAACAACTTTGAAAAAAACAATTTAAAGTTAAAAAGTTTTTGTTGTTGCAAAACTTTAAGGTACGCTCGTACTCAGCAACATGGTTAAATTTCCAGCCCGAAAACAGTTGTCAACTATTCTCGGATCTCAGTCTTAAGTGACGCAATTCACAACACACCTGCGGTTCTCGTCTCAAAGCTGTGGGTGATACAGCTTAGGCTGGTGAGGGGACAGTGGAGAGTTGTGGCTTGAGCTGCATTACAGCTGCCACTTGTTAACCTCTGGTTTCGTGAAAACGTTAACATGATATCTGCGTATTTAAGGTTGGTTCAGCTATAGAAATTTCTGAGCCTTACCTTCTCCTGCAGTAGATTGGGTGAATGAGCGATCCCTGCAATGAATGAACTGACTGTAAATGAATTTCAGGTCGACCCGGAGAGGCGGGCACAGGAGGCTCAAACTCGTTCGGGACTGATGATGTAAGTTCTACAGATTGTTCGATTCGAATTAATTGTTTGCTGCAATTCAATACAGTTGACATCTCAGCAATGGCAAGTAATTAGCTAAATAAAGCAGATTGGACACTGCAACAGCGCTTCTTTGAATTTCACTTTAGTCGATTTTTGCTGCAATATAGAGCTATGTAGATACTTTTACATCTTTTCAACAAAACAATTTGACAATTACCTTCCGAAATTCACAATTGCAAATGAAGCCTGCATAAGTATGCGATGTGTTTTCCCGGATTTTCATTTACACTGTAAATGCTTGTCCAGCTATTTTTTAGAAATGCTATGGAATACGTAAGTTATTCGAATCGCATTAGTGTATTGTGAAGACTTCTTTCTCAGACGGTTCTGTTTTGACAGCACGGTTGTATGTCGCAGTCCCAGCTGGTGCAGCTGTTTATTTTTATACATACGTACATAGAAACTTTTCAGGTTGAGTTATTTAGAGATTTCCGATTTTAATTGAAGTAGCTACACCTGTACATGCTTCTTAGTCTGCGCCGGCACAGATAAAAGGCTTTCGTTCCTTTTCAATCTGGAGCCGTCTAGTAGAGTAGGTGTAGTGCTGCTACCAGTCCCTTCGGGTCTCAGCCTTCACATGACAAGGGGAAAGCGGCCCACCAATGAAGCCGCTAATGACCGCTAGACAAGAGAACAAGACACCCAGGCACTAGTGCATCCACTAGTGCCGCTGCACAAAGAGCAAACCAAGAGCTGCAGGCTGAGCCAAGCTGCCCAGCGGCTGCAAATAAGAGCACAAGGGAAACTGCTGACGAGTGAGACACCAAACAGTAATCCTAATGGCTCACTGCATAATCTTAGCGTCATTCCGCTTCAGTTCTACAGAAAGCAAATGGTTTCAAAAACATACTCGACATCGCTTGCAGGCAGCCCAAACTGGCATCGGAGGCGTTAACGGACAGCCGGGCAGCAACGACCAAAGCACTGCGGCTACCGATAGAAACCCTGGAGGCTGCGGAGCCGGCTGGCTTGGCAAGCCTACCGCCGCCCGCACAAGCACCGAATACGGAGACAGAGGCGGCAGTCGCGCCGACGGCTGGGTCGGCGGCAGAGCCGGAGACACGAGTCCCGCCGACGGCGGCTTCGGCGGTGGCGGAGGCGGAGGCGCGGCCACCACCAAAGGAGCGGCAGGAGCCGGCGGAGGCTACAGCGGCGGCGGAGCTGGGGCTCGCAGCGACCACGCCGGAGGAGGCGGCGGCTCCTTCTGCGGCGGCAACGGCTGCGTGGCCACAACGAGTGGCAACACGGGCAGCGAGCACGGCTTCGTGCTGCTGCAAATGATCGGCAGCGGCTGCGCTTAGCCGTCGATTTTGAAACGCAACTCATCTTTTCAAGCGAAAAAATGAAGGTCAAAGGAAAAACTTACTTTCGTTTTGAGGTTTCAGTGGTTTTAAGGATGCTCTATTGTTTGTTTTTGGATACAACGTTTATTATTTCGAATGTACGTAGTTAGACAAAACTTTTTTTCTCCCTTTAAAAGTGGGGATGTGTGTTTGAATTTCTATCGGACTGATAATCTGTGGGTTTAAGTTAGCACAATGCTTACATTTACTATATGATTCTAAATACAGGGGCTAGCTTGTCGTGGGATTTCTGCCCCATGAGGTCCATGAAGAACTACTCTCTAGGCACAGAGTAGCTACTTATCTCGATAATTCATGCAAATATGATTTTCTATCTGAAAGTGTTCGACATGTTTCCTTACCAATTCAACTCTAAAGCTTTTTTGATTGTTTACTTACTATTGCACTCTCTGGTTAAAGTTTTATTTTTTTCAAAAGGCAGAGCATTTTTTTGACACGTGAAAATCTTAATTCAAGTTCACAATACCTCTACCATATAGTTACGGAAATAGCTCCGCGGATTGAAGATTGCTCAGATGAATTGAACGATTGGCCTTGAGCCAACTACATGAACGCTCGTAGTTACATCGATTTGAGTAGTCTTCTACAAGCGGAACTCTGGCCTTTATGAGATGAATTTTGTATTTGCACGCCTACTTTTTAGTTGAACTGGATGCATAATGTGCAGTTTTATCCAATGTTTAGCAATTATATTGTTTCATTTTGTTTTACTGTGTGACAGTGTCAAAATTCATTGATTTGTTT
>NIVC01003563.1:0-22500 GCA_002269645.1 Macrostomum lignano
GGAGAATGCAATGCGCAGCTTCAAGTGACTAAATTGTTCGTAGCGCAGGGCGACATTTTCTGCGACAAGTGCTATAACGCTAAATTTAGAGGCAAAATGGGACTCCAGAGGACAACCTCGGCTGACATTAAGAGGCTCGACATTCAAGACGGTAGATTATGCCATCAAAAACATGATTCTCTTTCTGTACGCTCGTATTATTATAAATTTATGCTATAATTAATTCCTTTCTGAGAAAAAATTGCGACTTTGCGACTTTGCGACTATTAGCTGTCGAAAGTAAAATATTGAAATATTACTTGAAATTCCCACAAGAACTACATGTCCTCAAGAAGGTCAGTTAAGAAATCACAGTGTAAATAATTTTCTGCGAATATACGAGCCTACGAGCGTATAAATTGTGCATAAATAAAATATTATACAGCATACCAGGTAGTTGTTTCCATTTGACAATTTTAGATGCAGAAGAAGTCCGTCTATCGAGTGCTGCATTGAAGGCCAAGGAAATGCTTGCGGAAAAGCACCCCGAATATACGTCCACTGAGTTTCTGAACCTCATAGAGTTGTACTTAAGAGAGAAAAACATTGTTACCTTGGACTCATTAGAAGCTATCGACTATGCACTGGTGAGGAAGCTCGCTGGAGATGAGGAAAGCAACCAAGCCTTGACGGATCTCTTTACTAAGCTGCATAAAATTATTAGGCCAACCAGTTCTGTCGCATCCAGAAAGAAAATGTTTGAGACGATGACGCAACAAAATCCAAGAGGCGACTCAACACAGTAAAGCCATCGGATCCAGTGCAGAAAGACTCGGATCCGTCGTCGACTACTCAACAATCGCTACCGCTATCCCCAGGACCAATGTCAACGCTTGAAACACCAGCGCCACCTCCTACACCTCCAAAAAGGCAAGACTCGATTCCAGATCGACCAACTATCAATCCGCAGCCAACAACCCCACGAGTTGCGGAACCGAGAAAGCCAATGAAATTTGGATCAGTTCAAGATACTGTTGAACATCTCGGGCTGAAGTCTTATTATCCAGAGAGAATCTCGCGCAAGGACGTTCTTTTCGTCAGGAGAAGCCAAGACGAGCGCAGAAATTTGAAGGAAAACTCCGTTGCCTGGCAAGTCATCCGCGCACTCATCAGCTGCGACGCACAGGGGAGAAATTTGGTTCCAGAGACGACGGCAACGGCTTTACCGAAAAAAATTTCGCTTTTAAACCTCGAGGACGATGATGAAGGCAGCTCTGAGAATGAGCTGAACCCGATGGATATTTTACTTGCGAGCTACCTCTGCTGTGACAAAGAGGTGCAACAGATGCTCTGCAAAGTTCTGTTTGCTTGCAAGCTGGCTTTCCCATTCATCTATTCAACTGTTGGAAAGCCGCTGGTTATGAACAGCTGGGGTCTGAAAGACATTGTAGTTCAGTTCATGAACGAAAATGGCCAGTACATAGAGACCAGCCTGCTATCAGATTATCATTTTCGCGGTGGTATCATTTGTGAGGATTGGAGATTTGCCTGTGTCCAAGTCCAAATTGCTGAACTCCCTACTCAATGGCAGCAGTCATGAGACGTTCTTCCACAGAGACTGCACCAACGGCCACGCGCGCAGAGTCTGCAGCAACGGACTCGTTGAGGCCACCGTATTTCTGCCGTCCAGAAGCATTAAACTGACTCGAGCCTTCTTGGCAACAAACCTCAGAGGTGACTTGCTAGATTTTCCAGACAAATCTCAGGTTTTAACTTCGGCCTCCAAAGTTGTAGTTGTATTTGTGGAAGTCAGCACCCTTTCACAGCCCGAGTGCTTTAGCCAGCTTCAAAGCATGTCAAAAATGAAGGAATTAGAAGTGATAGTGGTTCTCTACAGATCTCAAACACTCACAAATCCGTTGAGTAGCGAGTCGATGAGCATCCTTAAATCATTTTCCTGCGTTGACACAAAGAAAGGAAGACCAGAGCGTGAAATAGTTGGCGAAATCCAACAAACACTGTCAGAGTCATTGGCAAAGGTTGGTATAGAGCAGAAATCTAATGGAGAAATCAAAGTTTACATTGATGACGGATGTCTCGTTTCTCAGGCAAGCCAGCTTTGCAGCTCTATCTTTGGAGAAGTATCGAAATGTGGAATCATGAACTTAAATAAAAAGCATCTTCCTTTGCAAAAAAAATGGATGGACTACAGTCGCCACTACAAAGAGAAAACTCTTCTAAGGCAACAGATGAAGACAAGTTGGAAGCTCAGCATCAGCGTCTCAATGCCAGACGCCAGCAAATCGCTCAGTGCCATCAACTCAGTCCCATTATGGAGGAGTTTCTTACCACACTGACAAAGATAGCCGACAATGAGCTTCTGGTTAAGCTTTGGCTTCAGTGCATTCGATCTTTCTTTGACAATTCTTCCAGAGAGCATTTGCCAAGGCTTAGAAAAATGCAGCAGGAATTGCGGCAGCGTAAAGAAACTGCGGATGAATCATCCCAGACCGCAATAGATGATCAGCTCAACGAACTTGACCATAAAATACTGCTTGCTTCAATTGGCCTCGAAAACATATTCAGAGAGGCGGGCCAAGTCTACGAGGCCATTTTAGCTGCCTCTTCAGAAAGTACAAAGACTTTCCGAGCGCTTGACATCAATCTGTTTCCACACGTGATGGCCAAACTCTTGCTGTGCGGAGTTCCTCTAGAGATTCTCGACGGCGACGCTGGAAACATCCCGTCTGCCTGGATCTCAGCTATCCTCAAGAGCTGCCAGGAGCTGGTCGGCGACAAGAAGATCTACGTAATCTCCGTGCTCGGTCTGCAGAGCTCAGGCAAGTCCACTCTGCTCAACACCATGTTCGGACTGAAGTTCGCAGTGAGCGCAGGCCGCTGTACTCGAGGCGCATTTCTGCAGCTGGTTCCGGTGGAGTCAGGAATGCCGTTCGACTATGTCGCTGTGCTCGACACCGAGGGTCTGAGAGCTCCGGAGCTGGGTCTGGACAAACATCACCATGACAACGAGCTAGCTACATTGGTCATCGGACTTGGAGACGTGACTATCATCAACATCAAAGGAGAGAACGCTGCGGAGATGAATGAGATTTTACAGATCGCGATTCACGCCTTCATCAGGATGAAGATGGCAAACAAAGATCGAGATCTGCACAGACACTGCATCTTCATACACCAGAATGTAGCAGCGGCTGGAGCAAAAGAGATGATGCAGCAAGCGACATTCAAGATACAACAGAAACTCGACAAAATGACGAAGGAAGCTGCAGAAGAAGAAGGTCTCAATGATGTGAAGCGTTTAGGAGACATTCTGCAGTTCAACAGAGACACCGATATATTCTTCATGTCAGATCTGCTACAGAGCGACCCACCCATGGGTCCAGTAAATCCGGGCTACTCGATGGGTGTTCAGGACGTTAAACAGCACCTTTTACACATTTTTGATAAAGAACAGAAGAGCTATCTGGGATTCAGCGACTTTTCTCATCGAGTAAATGATCTGTGGAAGGCAATACTGTCTGAGGACTTTGTGTTCAGCTTTAAAAGCAGTGTCGAGCTCAAGGCATATAACCTTTTGGAGAATAAATTTCTCGAAGTGACAAATCACATTGAAGAGTTGAGCGAAGACTGGCTTCATAAATCAGCAGCGATTCCTGTTAGGAAATGCGAAACTGTCGATGCTGTCGCGGATGTGCAGCAGAGGGCGATAAGTGAGCTTCGTGCTATGCTTGAAACTTGGCAGCGGGAAGGTCTAAAGTCCTTAAACCAATTTTTGGATGAAAACCAGTACAGTGAGTACACGATACAATGGAAGGAGCGAAAGTTAGTGTCTTTAAGGGATTGTGTGAAAAGTCTTGAGCAGTCACTTCGGCAGAAGCTCCAAGTCTTGTGCGACGGGCAAAAAGTTGAGCTTCAGCAAGGTTCACGGACGGTGGAGTGGGAGTCGAGGATCATAAGACGGGCCACCGAACTTGCACCCACGCTAAGGAGCAGTCCAAAGGAAAAAATTCTGCAGGAATTCGAAGCTCTGTGGCAGGAGTTCACGCAGCAGCTGCCATCTGAGAGAACGGTTGACTTGAGACTTGTTGAGATTCAAGTGGTGGATCAACTGCGAGAGATCTACTATAATGAGTTAGAAAAAGTACGCTCATTTTTGGATCAAATTCCATTAAAGAGACAATCAGCGGTTCAAAGTGACAGCTTACTTGAAATTCTGTTTCCCAAAGGAGACACTGTTACGCTTATTATATCAAAACGATCAATGAAAGACAAATTCATTAGTATTTTTACCAGTCAGCTAGAAAAAGAAGAGCGTAATCTAGTAGTAGACGTTGTATCTGACATTCTCAAGGCCGTTAAAAGTCTTTGCGAGGATATGAAAGGGGAGTCAAGTGGATTTTCAAAGGTCCATGTTAAGCGGATACAAAAATGCGTGCGTGATGCAATAAACTCCTCTATCGGACTATCAAGCAATCATATCCGCACAACACCTGCATTCGAAATCAAGGTAGTGATTCTCGCCCTCAGCACTGCATACCCAATATTTGAGCAGATTACGCGGAATTTTCACGAAGCCAACAGCATCAAAACAAAGCTGGCGGATACGAAGACAAAAATGTTGAATTTGTTTAGAAACATTGTTCAACAGCAGGCGGAAGCCAAGATTGTGGCTGATTTCATTTGTGACCATCTGGACTCGGTGATGAAACAGGCTTTCCAGGAAAGAATGGCAGGTAAATTGAGAGGAGTAATGCTGAACGAGATCGGCAGGGGAAAATACCAGCTCATTGTTCGCATGCTAACCGACATGGCACAGCAAGATGACGCAGAATCGATCCTTGAATACGTGAGAGATTCCCATACTACTGCTCTGAAATGGCTGACGCAGTTCATTAACCGTCAGCTGTTTCAGAGAACAACGGATGGCAATACTGTATTTTCAGGCCATCTCGAGTCATCGCTCATTGCGCCGATAATTGCGGTCACTGAAAAAGCTGCAAGAGTGGCGGCAACTCGGTGCACCTCGCTGAAAGTTTGGGTCGATAAATTCTGTAAGGAGGCCGAAAAAGAGCTCGCCGTGCTTCCTAGAAATTTGCAGCATGTTTGCACTTTCGAATCTACTGTAAAAGTGGAAGATATGCTGAAGCACCTTTTAGGCGGCCTGGGCGACCTCAAGTCCTCACTGGTAAAGCACTTCGCTAGTATGGACGAGTCAACAGTCAAATGGCATGGAGACTCCACTCTCTACTCCGATGTGCTTCAGAGCCTCTGGGGCTGCAAAGAACACTGCCCCTTCTGTAGCGAGCCGTGCTGCAAGTCTCAGGAAAATCACTACGAAAAAGATGGCAGCCCACATGGCTGCATTCAGCACAGACCACCTGGAGTTGAAGGTGTGTATTATATTGGAATTGACCAGTTAACATTCAAAAATTGTGAATTTCTCGCAAGTAGCGGTGACAGATTTTCATGTGGTTTTTGCAAACGAAAAGGTAAGCAGACGCCAAACTGTCAAGGTGCCGACAGCGAACAAGAAGTGTATCACCCTTACAAAGAGTACAAAAAGTACTTTCCAGAGTGGGAGATTGATCCCGACGCAGGAAACGATTCGGCAAAGTTCTGGCACTGGTTCTCGTGGACATTTAAGTATAAGCTGCTGGTTAAGCATCGAAAAGGAATCAAAGAGTTGCCTCCAACCTGGGCTCTGGTTTCCAAGAAGGAGGCGATCGACAGTCTGCGCTTCTTGTTGGATTGAGTCGCTCGTTACTTGCGTTGAACCTGAAGGCATGAACTGTGTTTAATCGCAACCTACATCGATTGGAGTTAATGCTGATTGACAATCTGTGTGTGTGTGTTCTTTTACTGCATGCCGAACAGTAAAACTTTTATAAATCTATATTTTCTCAAAGGATCAGTTAAGCTATACAAATGAGGGAGGAAAATTTTATGAAATTGAAGGAATGCTTAAACGATCACGTAGCAAGACTATATAGCTACTCTGAGATTCCGAAGTTCATTTTTAAACAGCGAAACAAAGTAGATCATGCATCTTGGCAGATTCTAAAAATTGTGGTTTGGAAGTAGCTAATACGTGTGTGCAGTTTTACAAACTCCTACATTTCGCAATCAACTAATCCAAACTTTTAAAAGAACTGCCAGGAGTGATAAATGACTCGTTCTAAACATTTTCAGTCGATAAATAATTAGCTATTTTCTATTAAATTAAATAGCTAATTTAAAAATTCCATTAAACATAAATGATTTTTATAAAATTGTGTTTGCCAAGCTTTACCGGCTAAATTTTATTTGATTCTGACAATTTTAAACTTAATAATGTCTTCCTAATCATTGTAACGTACTTTATGTTAATGATGCTCACATACATTATCATGCGGCATCGTTTTGATTTTTAACTCAAAATTTAATACCAGCTAACTTTGAAGCTCTGTTTCCAATATTTTTAATCCAGTCTGGTTCGTTCAATGTTAAGTTAGATTAGTTCAGTCCGAAAAAATCATGTGACTAGGCGAAAAATAATCTAATTTGTTTCCTACGATGGTTTTAATCATTCTGTTTGAATGATTAAAAATTTCTGGTTTAAAGATAATTGTTGTTAATAAGTGACTAAATAAAATCAATTTAAGGACCTACGTAATTTTTAGAGAGGAGATATTATTATATCATTATTTTTCCAACTCTCAGCAGATTTTTTCATCTGAATTAAGTTCAGTTATACAATATGATTTGTGGCAAATTATCTAGATTTAAATTGCTATATATAGATATTTAATCCCGCTTTTCTGTATGGAAAATCTGAGCTAGCTATATCACTTTTTCCTATAACCATTCCTATAACCTAACCTTTTCCTATAACGTTTATCCAAGCGACAAAACTTGTCTTACGTTATAGTTAACGTTATATAAATATTTTAAAATAAACTTTGAAATAAAAATATTCTAGAGGTTTAGAGGTTTGATATGTACCAAATTTTTTATTGGTATTTTCTGTTACAATTTGAGTGTGTGATTTTGTTTTTACAAATATTATAGAGCCAACTGAAACTTTTGCTGTCATTTCCAATCAAAGTAATTTAATTTGATACGACAGTTTTTTGTTTCAAAAATAAAAAATGACCTATAATTAGCTTATTCTTCAATTTATTCGAGAATGTTACGCAAAAGTACTACATGTAATTAAATGTGTGTTTGTCTCTGTAATTTGGAATTTTTAGGTAGTAAGGTACAATTAAAGTAGAAGGACACTTAAAAAATTTTATTGTTTATTGTTTATTGTTTTCAGTGTGACGAATTAAATCTAGCGCAGCGTACAGACGGGCGACACTCAAGAACGAACAGAACAGCATGTATGTAGTCCAAGAAAGCGATATACAATATTTAGCTTTAAGCATAATTTGCTAATGCTGGGTTGGCCAAATTTTTTAGTATTCTAGCGACGAAAAAACAAGTTATTAATAATGGATCAAAACGTTATGGATGTTAGCAACGAATTATGATTTGTTGAAGGTTACTTGGGCGCTAAGCAATATTGACAATTAGAAACTATGACTACTAGAAACTTATTACTTGCCGATATATAAAAGCCGATGCTAAAATATACACAGAAGTTATACAAGAAAGAATAAATTTACGTATTAGTCTACTGACAGTAAAAACTATGACATTCACAAATAAGTCAACCCTAGGTCACACCGGAACCCCCTTAGCCTTTTCACCGTATATTTTTTAAGTTTACTGCTGCCTACCAGTATCTGTCATTCTGGATTAGTAGAAAAGTAAAATACATAAATTTTATCATAAAAACGAGCCTATAATGTGCATATGTCTGCTATGGCAAATTTGTGTACATCACCTTCCAACTACATGTACAGCTTACTTTTAAATATCTTCTCTTTTATTGGCGGGTTTTCATTTTTATTTATTGCTACTAATTATAGCAGATTTGGTAGAAAGTCATTCTCTGCCTTTAAGATTTCCCCTTTTTCTAGTATGATAAATAACTCTCTACTCTCTTTTCCTCTTGCTCTTGCATTATTCTCAATGTTCGTTTCCTTTATTTGCAACTGATGAGGCTCTTTCAGTTAAATTTCCCGCCAAAATACGCGGAGTACCTTATAAGAAGCCAATTTGTTTTAACACTCTGCTCCTCACCCTCTTTTTTGACTAGTGTAGCTAAATATAGCCCAAAAGTTTGGCGCCCACAACGCTTTGTGAACTGCCCCTGCAGTCTCTCAGAAAAGGGTCGAATACGAGCGTGTATTCCAAGTTTCTTTCTCGATTATCTGCAATAATTGTGAAGCGAATGCTTATTGGCTGGACGAAGGAACCAGCTTGTGCAGACGAATAATCTAAGGAGCCAATGGTCGGAGAGGAGAGCAGAGAAGGAAAGATTTGTCACGTTATTGGCGTAGAGGCTATGACCCTTAGAAGGGCCGTTTTACGAGAGTTGTCGTAAGTCGTAGTCCCAAAATGAATCGAGACAAGTCTTGATAAGCGGATTGTGTAGCGGAGCACTTGGCATACAAGACAGGTAACTGCCGTAGTTGTTTTATTGTTGAGATCAATATTCAAATTTGGTTAATGTTAATACAGAACTTATTGTGCTTTTGGGACACTGGCGGCTGCAACAATGGTTTTGAATTGAAGTTGAATTAGAAATTGTAGTCGAGTGGTAGGCGAGTGATGCAAGGCGATGCAACGTGGTGAGTAACGGCGATGAGCACAGAAGAGGCAGATGCGTAGTGGTGAGATTGGCGCTAGCCGTGGCAGACAGTGGCAGGCAGTGTAAACAGGCTGGCCCAGACAGAGGAGCCGTGGCGAGAGATAAGGAGGCTCGAGACAGAGGGCAGGAGAAGGAAAACAAGAGCCGCGAAGTGAGGAGGCCCCCAGCCCGCCGCCAGGCGGGGGTTAATAAAGAGCGCAAAAGGGGGTAGCGTAAAACACGGAGAGTTTTCATTGGCTGGCGAGAGAACTTGAAGTTATCGATCGTGCCAAAATTCACAGACGAGCGCAAGGCCTACCAAATACACAGTGAATTAGCAGTTGGTACAGATTATTTGCACGCTACTATAAGTAAACGTTAAAATAAACGATTGGAGAAATTAAAATGAGAAATTGCAAGGGAAACTATAGTCCAACGGCCCTTTTGCGGGACCACTTAAACTAGCAACGTCACAGATTCTTTATTCGCCAATTGCAGGGAGAAAATATTTTTACATTCTTGTTAAAAATTGATCAGACTTGCCAGTGTCGAGTCGTAGATGGAAATTTATAGCCAATCCTAATATATAACGGAGAGTTGGGGTAACAAAAACCGGACAACCGCGATTCAGTGGAAACACCGCTACAGGACTCAGGACCATCAGAGTAGTAACATCATGTGTCTTGCCGCAACGCTGTACGCTACTGGGACATTCCGTGCTTTACGTGAAAGTCCACTCAATCTTAAAGTAACAGTTAAATTCTAGGGGATAGATATACTGTGACGATTCACTCGTAGCTTCTTGGAGAAGGACCAGAACCAGAGGACCCTGGGACACTACTCGATCATATATATATATATATATATATATATATACGTATATATATACGGGTGTGGTAGCTACACTCAACATGTCTCTTCCCTGCTGCAATACCCTCATTGTCTACTCTGCGATCGCTATTGGTGCCGGCCGTCTACAGATTTTGGTCCAGTTTTAGACCGGCGTAAATTAGCGTCTGATCTTTTTCGACCATTTGCGTCCCATCCAGCTGGGGACCTGTTACATGTATGAATATAATGTCTGCAGCATCATCAAGGCTTCAGCATCAGCAGCGCACAACTTTATCCATGGATAGTTCGCCATCAAGAAAAGAAAGAAAAAAGAAATAGTCTCTTTCTCACTCTCTCTCTTAATCTGTACTTCTGTCTGTGCTATTATGCTAATTTGCTTCGAAGTTTTTGGCTCTGAAAATTCCCATCTAGTTTGAACGTACTGTAACGTGGATTTAATTATTTTAAGAAGCAGTGTATTGTGTATTTATTTTTATGTATTTTTAGTTGCATTAAATTTTGCTATTTCGGTATGTATATGGGGTCTGAGAATTTCCCGCAGGAATTTTTCCCGCCAAGGTTTGCCCGCGCGAGTTTTGCCCGCGCGAGGTTTGCCCGCGCGAGGTTTCCCCGCTGGAAGTTTTCGCGCCGAGCTTTTCCCGCCGAACTTTTCCCGCCGAGATTTTCCGCGGCGAGGCTTTCCCGCGAGAGTTTTTCCCGTCGAAGTTTCTGCGGGAAATTCTCGTGCTCCCATGTATATGTACAATTGATTATTACTTTTGTTTTACTGTATGATTCCAAGAATCTGTTTGGTATTTCAACCGCGGGTAGAATTCAATTTTGTACTCGTCGTCGCCCGGACCGTCTCGCCCCGCCTCCTGATTGGTCAAAGTAACAAATTGTTATATAAATATACTATAAAATCCATTATACTAAATATATAATTAGCCGTCTGAACACGAACGAATAGACCGCTACAGTATTACCAGCCGATCAATGTGCTCCAACAAGCAAAAGCTTAGGACACGACCCCAGCCTTAACCAATGAAAAGTAGGCATGTGCCACCCAAGGATCACTGATTCCAAGGATGCAATCATATATTTTGTGATGAAAAATATTTTTCCTATCTCCGCAGTGTATTTATTTCAGGAAATCGACCTCCTAAAATTTACACGATCTTTGAGTTTTATCAAAGGTCTTTGGTACTATCTAAAAGTCTAAATTAGTCCCCAATGCTAAAGACTGAAATTGCTATGTAAGCCAAGATTAAAACCAAGCAAGAAGTTTTTGTTTCTTCTCCTAGCTAATCCTTAACTTGAACAGATCCGAGCGTAGTACACAAATCTAGCCAAACTATTTAGATTCGACAGGTTGATTCATTGAACCTTAATTAAGAATAATCGATCCACCCACAACAGATTAAACTATCAGATCGCCCGAACAATAGAACCTAATAGCAAAACTCAAGCAAATCGAGTTGAATCTGCAGCCTCAGCTCGCATTTGGCTCTATGCACATCGACAATCGAAGTTATTTTAGAGCCTTAGTAATGAGAGTCCCTCCAACCCCAAATGGATTTCTATAGGGGGCATTTCTAATCTGAAAGCAGAATGCTTAGAGTACTTATATCAGGGTGTGGAGGAAGATACTCGTAATTTTTGTTTTTTTGTTGCGACTCAGAACAGCCTTTTAATCTCCACTCCCGATCTGCGCGAGCGAAATCACTTTATAGCTATTTAGCGACCGTTTTTTAATTCCCAAAAAGTTTCTGCAAGGATGTGCTAACATTCATTTAAATGCAGTGTGACGAATAAATTACGTGGATCTGTCCCTTTTCACTATCGTTACAATTCAAATTCATGTACCCTCAAAGTCACTTCCTTCCTCATTCCCTCTCAGCATCCCAATCAGTATTAGCACCCTCAGCATCGTTCCCCTCAGCGTCACTCCCCTCAGCATCACTCCCCTCAGCATCACTCCCCCTCAGCATCACTCCCCTCAGCATCACTCCCCTCAGCATCACTCCCCCTCAGCATCATTCCGCCTCAGCATCACTCCCCTCAGCATCACTCCCCCTCAGTATCACTCTAACCGAGCTTATCAACAATCACAAGACACTCAACTCTGCATTGCTTCAGTTAACCACAGCTGTAAAATGGGTGCCAGCATTAGCTGGGGTAATTGAGGGTGTGGCCACCCTCCCAGTCCTTGGACTGAACAGCCGTACGCAGCCTTCAGATGCGCTGAGCTGTCGGTTGCACATCTGCCCATTAGGGCAGGCGTAATCAATTATTATTATTAATATTATTTTTTGGAGTCAGAAAGTATAACAAAACCAAATATTCTCAGTGCAACGTAATAATATACGAGTGTTTAATAAAAGCCATGAACGAAGCAAGCTGGCGCAAATAATATTCTAGACAGCTGTTTGTTTAGGTCATCAATATAACATAAACATTACTTTTTGCGGGGCATCAATGTAGAATTTTGTGAGGGCGCTACGCGCTACGCGCCCTAAAAATTCTACATTGATGCCCGCAAAAAGTAATATTTATATACCTTTTCCACTCCAAGTCTGTCACAAGTAACTTCAAATCTGCCGTAGATAGCAGAAAGGCATACATTCAGCTCGCAAGCCGAGCGCCAACTTAATAGGCTATGGTTAAAGCTCAGATCAATTCTGTCAAAAGTAATTTCAAATCTGTCCACTGAACAGATAACGAAACAAAGGTTTATTTTGAACAGTGCTCTCAAATTAAAGCAACAAATTCTGTAATTCACTATGCTAACATGTCTGCTACAGTCAATCAGTTGCATAGATATTTCAAACAAAAATATCGCGACGATCCAAGCAGGCCTGTCCGTAACTCAACGTGTGCAGGTGCCATCGTAGGCAGTGGCAGTCCCGTCCAGTGTTGTAGCTGTTAACCAGGCGCTGCCTGTCTATTAAGCATATTCTTGCATAGGGCATGGTGGGTAAGGCAAGAAAAAATTGTTGTGAACTCGCGTTGCTGTCAACATATATATCTCTGACAGATTTGAACTTACTTGTGACAGAATTTATATATAAGATTGCCATAGACGAATAAGTTTCACTGTTAAAATCTGGGTCTGTCTATAAAGAAGTTTTCTAGTCTTTACTGCTTTGGTTCCAACTCCCTATCTGTTCAGTGGACAGATTTGAAATTACTTTTGACAGAATTGATCTGAGCTTTAACCATAGACTCTTAAGTTGGCGCTCGGCTTGCGAGCTGAATGTATGCCTTTCTGCTATCTACGGCAGATTTGAAGTTACTTGTGACAGACTTGGAGTGGAAAAGGTATATTATTGTCATTAATGCAAGAGATTTCCGGGCATCAATGTCGAAAATTCCGGGCTCTGTGTTATTACATAGAATGCAGTTGAAATGTCTATGGCCATTATTTCTTTTGATTTGCGAGCTCTGGGCCATAGACGAAGTTTTGATGGTCCAGGTCTAGAGATGGACAGTAAAACTGAAGGAGCTAGAAAAATGCTAAATGTATATTTTTTCAAATCTGTCAGGACTAAGCTGTGCTTGAGTTCTGAAAATGATCTACCATTTAGTTAATTATTCCAATCTGCTGGGAGAAATGGTTTCCGGTATGTCGACCGAAGAGCTGGCGTGGGTATCATCCGAGTCGAACAGCCGGTATTTGGAGGAACTGAGCGAAGAATTTGCGTGCAAGATAGAATCAGAAGAGATTCTCGACATTCCGGAGGACGTGATGCAAGAGTTGAATCAGCTTGAACGAGATGGAATACCGGACTCCTCCGCCCGGCAGATGTGATGCAAGAGTTGAATCAGCTTGAACGAGATGGAATACCGGACTCCTCCGCCCGGCAGATGTGATGCAAGAGTTGAATCAGCTTGAACGAGATGGAATACCGGACTCCTCCGCCCGGCAGATGTGATGCAAGAGTTGAATCAGCTCGAACGAGATGGAATACCGGACTCCTCCGCCCGGCAGATGTGATGCAAGAGTTAAATCAGCTTGAACGAGATGGAATACCGGACTCCTCCGCCCGGCAGATGTGATGCAAGAGTTAAATCAGCTTGAACGAGATGGAATACCGGACTCCTCCGCCTGGCAGATGGAGGACAATATGAGCCACTTCAAGACTTTTCTGGAAGAAATGCAACGGATCTGCTGCGAATTCCAAAGTCGATTCTGGCTAATTATTAGCGTTTCTTCTATTCGACACTGCGAACAAAGAACGAGCGTCCTTGCTCGAGATCGTCTTGCTGAAGGACAAGTTGAGCAGGCTGCGCCAGCTCCATCGGTCAGTGTGAATTTCTCTGGAACATTTCAAAATTGTACGTTCGATTTCCACGGCCTGAAAGACTAATTTAATTTAACTAACTGATCGTCTCTCTTTGCATGCGTATAAGCGCATAAACTTTGCTGTTATTTGTTGGCCTCTGTTTCACACTGTTGTTCTATTTCGCTCTATTACTGAAATAGAAAATACCATAGACAATTCAAGGCACGAATTGCCACATTGACGCCCAGAAAAGGGACGCTTAAGCCCGCAAAAATTAATGACAATATTATTAAAAATTCAAAAAGATACAGAACCATTTCAATACAAGCCGTGCTAATCAAGAAACTTCAATCACAAGGTGAGCTACATGTAGTTGCTACTGGGGTAGTATAGTTTGCCGTTCATCATGTTTGGTGTCCCTATAGAGAGGATTTAAAATTTGTGTAGGCGTTGGCATATTTCTAAATTGTATGAAATAATAATTCAAATTAGTATATAAACTATAATGTTTTGCTGTAGTGTATAACTTCACAAGAAAATATCGATGTTGCTTTGATTTATTTTTTTCTTAAAGCTGCTATCAATTCACTAAATAATATGGGTATCCACTGATTAGAAGTCGTTTTTAATCGAATTTATAGCCTTAGTCAGCCTTGATGTGATGTGTTCCTTACTAAGACTTTCTTAGTAATCAAGGAAAATCTCTTCTAGCTACTGCTAGGCAACCCAGTAATCAGTAATCAGTAACCAGTAATGAGTACCCCTTTGTCGATCTGGAATTCCTCGTCGTCAGTTCGTATAAGACGCCTTGATGCTGGTAGTTTCGATACCAGTTTCTCTTGTACTGCCTGGGGCATGTCGCTGTCCGGTATCTGTAGTCCGAACCAATAAGAAGCTTTGAATCAACAATGGGGATCCCTGCGCCGCGCTGCGGTTTAAACAAGCCTACTCCTTCTAGCAGTGAAGTAATCCACTCTAGGTATAGCTCCAGTAATGACTTTGACTTTACACAAGTCAAGACTACTACCAATGGAGTCTCAGATGGACTCAGTCACAACAACACTCTCGAGTCAACTCAACAAGTGTAGCGCAAAGAACTTAGCCGAGTCTCGGTTGACTTGGTCTGAAGGAAGTCTCTTGCTGGCTTCCTATTCGGAGCTCTTCTTCTCTCTTAAAGGATATAAGGCTCCGGTCCGCTTCGGACCTCTTGTATTTATACACAATTTTCGCAAGATATAAATAGTAGCATGACTCATTTTAGTTATAAATAGTAATATGATTCATAGTTAAAATTTTGGTGCGCTATAGCACTATGTGTTGTAGATATAACACTACAACACTACACAGCCGTTGATCATACGCTCGTGTAAGTACGATTTTATTATCTATGGCAGATGTTAAAGGTGAAATACAGTTCTACAGCGCTAAGCTAAGAAGCCAGAGCGGCATTCCCCACCGCTAGTTTTTACACTTCATTCCACTGCAATTATCTGCCTTTTGTTCTTAGTTGTAGCACCCGCTACAGCGCATGCGTGCGTTGCTCTACTTACAGTAGCATTTCTATGAATAAACCTGTACCTGTAAATTAAAAATTTTTATGATTTTTGTGGGAAGTAGAACACTCTACAATAGATGTTCGAGCCCTCGTGTCGTTTTGCGTCTCGTTGAGGTATTGGGAATTGAATTGAGATCCACATTGGCAAAAATGAGCACCCAATGGCACCTGCTTTCTATAGTCTATGGCTCAAACGGGTGGCTGGTGGGCGATTAACTTAAGCTTTCGGGCATGAACTTGTCCATTTCTGCTCTTCTATCTGATAATTAACCGTCAAATAATATTAAAGTACAGAGCGACAAGAGTACAGGTATGCCCAAGCCGTGTGTTGCCACAAGAAATTGGCCTGATCTGATGCCGATGCGCTGTGAAAAGGCCGTATCGCAACTCTAGCTATCTCAGTGGACGAGCCCGGAGATGGCGTCAGTCCAGGGGCGTAGCCAGGAATTTTGATTGGGGGGGCCGTGAGTTAGGGGGCGCCAGCTTCTTAGAGGGGGGCGCCAGTTTCTTTTAGGGGGGGGGGCGCCAGTTTCTTATAGGGGGGGGCGCCAGTTTCTTTTAGGGGGGGGGCGCCAGTTTCTTATAGGGTGGCGCCAGTTTCTTATAGGGGGCGCCAGTTTCTTTTAGGGGGGGGGGGCGCCAGTTTCTTATAGGGGGGCGCCAGTTTCTTTTAGGGGGGGGGCGCCAGTTTCTTTTAGGGGGGGGGCGCCAGTTTCTTATAGGGTGGCGCCAGTTTCTTATAGGGGGGCGCCAGTTTCTTTTAGGGGGGGGCGCCAGTTTCTTTTAGAGGGGGGGCGCCAGTTTCTTTTAGGGGGGGGGCCAGTTTCTTTTAGGGGGGGGCGCCAGTTTCTTATAGGGTGGCGCCAGTTTCTTATAGGGGGGGCGCCAGTTTCTTTTAGAGGGGGGGCGCCAGTTTCTTTTAGAGGGGGGGCGCCAGTTTCTTTTAGGGGGGGGGGCGCCAGTTTCTTCTAGGGGGGGGGGGGCGCCAGTTTCTTTTAGGGGGGGGGCGCCATGGCCAGAGTTGGTGATTCGGGGGGCCACGGCCCCCTTGCCCCCCCTCTGGCTACGCCCCTGCGTCAGTCAACTGGCCGGACTGACTTCGGACTCTGGGCGTGGGATCGCGTCAGGAGACTTGATCAGCCCGTCCCTATGGCACAAATCAGACCCAGCCAGTCCCGCAAGTGAGAAAGAAACGCAACTCACTCTTGTCTTCACACAACGGCGATGGCGGCGGCAGGGGCTGGTTCCCTCGAATTCTGGCAGTGAGAGCTTCTAAGAGTGACTTTCAGTTGTAGCGGTTGCGGAGTTAGTACGAGCGTAGCTGAGTCTAGGACATCGAAAAGGTGGCCCCCTACCGCCGCTCATGGATACATATACACTCAGCAACATGCTAAAGTTTCCACCCTGAAACCACTGGTCAACAATTATGGCAGCTTTAATCCAACTCCTAGGCCTCCTTCTCACTTACTCACTTCCTCCTTACCAGCCTAAGCTGGGGTCTTTGTGACGCAAATTACATCATCCACAGTTGAGATGAGAACCGCAGGCGTGGTGTGAGTTGCGCCACCTGGAGCCGAGATCTGAGGACAGTTTACCTCTGGTTTCGGGGTGGAAACTTTAACTATGTTGCTGAGTGTATGCTAAGCAGTGCAGATTCAACCCGACACAACACATGCGAACTATATAGATCTAACCTTCATTCTTGTATATTTACATTTGTCTGCTTATTGTCTATTGTCCAGCGAGATAACCAATCCACATCCACCATGTAACGATTCAACAGCAGAGCTTAAATCTCATTTTACCCAGCTTCACACAGCATGAACCTGTAATAGCAGAATAAAATATCTTTCGTTAGGTTTCAAAATCCGTAAGGTTTGCAACTGAAAACAACAAACAGAAACAGGATATAAACTTGCACTAAATGAGGCAGACTGGCTTAATTTATTAAATTTAGAAACGCGTGTTTTGTTACTTAAAACTGTGTAGCAGCATCCTGTGAGAGTGCGGTATTTTTTTGCAAAAAGACACTTTCACAACAATAGAGCAAGTGCACCAATCCAAAACTCGTAGTATAAAACCTACTAATTGCGAAAACAGAATCTGAGAGGAGTTCTTATCTTTCTGTCTGATGTACATGTAGTATTGTAGTCTATTTTGGTATTAGAGGAATGGAACTGTGAACCCTGGTGTACTTAAAACGGCATTACTGTCCATTCCGCCAACCCCCCCCCCCACACACACGCATACATGTACGTACGCATTCATACGCGCAGGCACGCGCTCACATAGGAGTGTACAGCGGCCCTATCCTTATTTATCGTTGGGTTGGCCCTCAAAAGCGTTTATTGCCCACTCAGACCCAAGCCGAGATTCCAATTTAGCCCCAAATTGATGTGCCACTCGCCTGGAATCGAGCCTGAACCACGGCCACTAGACTATAAACCCCTTCCGATGCAGTCTGGGGATTTATCAATCAAAGGTAAAGAGTGATTAACGCCGCTGCTGTAGCGGTGAAGACTCGATTCCACATCCGGGAAAGAAGTGGTAGCAATGAATGAGTTCCAGATCGATATCTGTCTGTTTGATGGCTGTGCAAGACAGCAGAATGGGTCACTGGTTTATGGCTAATCTTGCTGTTGCGCTCGTTATTTTATTCTGTAGGAACGATTATTAACAGACGCAGTGCTCAACTGGTGGAACCTTTGACTTTGACTTTGACTTTGAAATGTACACCAGAGTTTTATGGACGGTACTCGCGAGACCGCCTTTGCAAACGCTGATCCTTGCAGCAATCACAGCATGCCGGAAATCACAGACTCCAAGGCCTCTTCCGCACCTCTCAACGCATCTGATGTTTTCATCAACTGGTGGTTGCTTCAAATTCTACAAGATTTTGACCGGATGGTACTCACTGAGGTCTCCAGTTGGAGACTTCCTAACCTGCGGCAGAGCCTACCCTAATATCCTCACGAACATCGTTTAGAAAGTCAACCCGAACAGACAGCTGTATATTCCGAAATTTTCCAGAATCAGTCAGTTAGGACTGGAGATTATCTGCTTTAATCGCTTGAAAAGACAGATTTCAAATCAAATATATTTTAGCCGCAATTTACCGATTAAAGGAGAAACGGTTTTTCTATTTAAGACAGAGTTTTCCACAGAAATTTTAGTAAAAGCAAACTACTGTAAAGCAAAAATTTCTCTAAGCACAGCTGCTTACATTGCAGAATTTGAAATATTTTTGTTGCTTGTGCACAACTGCTTAGGATTGTAAAAGTAAACGGAATTGGTGTTTCTGCTGTAAAGAGAAATATTCGGGCAGAAAAACTTTGATAGGTAAGCATAATAAAATAAGCTAATATTAAATTTCAAACAACATCACGGAAATAAGGTACTCTAGCTCAGCTCTAAAAACTAAAACTGTACCTATTACCTACAAATGATTTTCTTGTTTACACCCAGTGCCTGGATAAATAAAAAACAACTATCCTTTTGCGTTCTAGGCATGAGCAAATTATAAAACTGAATTACTATTAGCTCAAAGTAATAGGATCAGCAGTTGGGTACAAAAAACCAAGAATTTTGTACTTTAGTAATATGTACCTACTATCTGATGCATAGAAATTTCCACAACAAAAAATCTAGCCTTTATAAATACAATTCATACATGAAATCGTTACGTCATATAATCACACTCATTCACTCCTGGTTAGCATTTCTTTCAGCTTTACAATTTAGTCCAGGTGCTGAAAGTCTACAAAATATTTGTTAACAAGCGTCACAGTTCCGTAAAAATAATCAAATCTTTAAGAAAAGCTCCTTAAAAACCCGTGAAACTCCAGTTTCTAATGCTAGTCATGTACGCAGACAAAGGCGAAGCAAAATAGCACTGCCGAGAACAATGGACAAATTCTCGTAGGGCTTCAAAACCAACCCTGGCGTGCTTGACAAAGTGATCGTCAAGAAACGTGACGACATAGTAGTCGTAGTCGTCCTCATATTCAACGCAGACCCGTCGGCCGTCAACTTTAGGGACATAAATGTCACCAATCTTCCAGCGGTGTAGACACCGCTTCTCAAAGCGGTTGAGTTGAAACTGGCGCTCACCTCAATTTGAGTTCCATTCACTGACAACGCCGCTGCTTGATTTGAAACTAACAACCTTAACTCTAAACAGATGACCGGGTGTCGATTCGTTGCATTCAATGTGACGGATAGAGCATCAATGCCAGACTTCGATTGGCCAAACTGAGCTGCTTTAATCTCCACTTTCAGAGCTTCGTTTGGCACAGCCGCGGTCTGTCGTGCTGAAACTCCCAGCGTGACCTCGCCAATGATCGGAACCTTGGAAATGTTGATGCAAAGTTGGATCGGATTCGACGTTGTGAGCACCAACGAGGAGGGCTCTACTAACTGAAAGAGAAGTCGGTGAGAAGCAGAAACCAGCTCCTGGGAAATGTAGTCTTCCGCTGATGAGTTGCACTTTGCCTGAAGGGTGCACTCCAGTGTTGCACCGTAGAAGTTCGAATGCGGCATTAGCATCTTTTCGTACGGGCAGGACGCGATGACTCGATTTCCTGGAGCCACAGATAAATCATCAACTGTGCAGCCTGAAATGACGACCTGCGTTGAGTTGTGAAATGTGATTCGGTATTTCACCCTATAAAGGAGTCCTAGCGTAGAGTTTGTACTAAACGCGTCACGAATGGCACAGTTAAATCGATCAAAATGCGGCTCGGATGAAGCACTCTTTGCTTGGCTAAGCACTGGCAACACGTCGGCTCCGGACTTCACCCTTGGCAAGCACGCGGATGCGTTGACGCAGGGCTCGTAGCCCGAGCCGTCAGCTGACACGAGACCGCCGCTGCACGCCTTCCTGTTTCCGATGCAGAAGTGGTGACTGCTCGACATGGTGGGTTCCAAATAGTAAAGATTAAACAATCCGCAGTAGAGCATTCGGACAGGATATGAAGTCTCTGCCGAGTTGTAGCAGACGGGTCCTGGCTGACTGACTCTGAAGAGTTTGGCGGAAAAAAGCTGTCTGTTCGCATTGGCTTCCTGGACGATGTCGGTGAGGATATAAGGGTCGGCGCTGCCGCAGCTGACGGTTGTGTTGGGACACATGCTGGTTAGGAAGCCTCCAGCTGGAGACCTCAGTCGGTACCATCCAGTCGCCATGTTGTAAAAGTTGATGCAACCACCAGTTGATGAACACGACTGGGTGTTGCCAGGTGCATGAGAGGCCGTGGAGTCAGTAATTTCGGGTATGCTGGCATTGCTGCACGGATCAGAGCTTGAAAAAGCGGTCTCGCAGGTCCGTCCATAGAACTCTGGTGTACAAATGCACCGGTAGCTGACGTAGTCAAAGGTTCCACCATTGGAGCAGTGCGTCTGTGACTCCACTTCACAGCAGCTCAGCAGCAGAGACAATACCACCGCCCACCTGCGATATAAGATTTAAAGTAGTGTTAGATTGATTGAAAAGGAGCCCTGCTCTTTGAATCGAAGTAAGAATGTATGCATGCATGCATTATAGGCGAGGTTAGTCATAAATATACCTGTGTGTGCTGCAGCTCATTTTGCAGTAGTGTTATTCGGTAGTGCTTGACGATAACCAAAGATATGTTGCGCTATTGGTGTGTTCTAATTTCAGATCCTAACCTCCGAAAGCGTTACATTACGTTAAAAAAATCTCACCTGAGCATAGCTGAAACATGTCGGCTCATCTTGTTCAATAGTGAAGTGTCACTAGTCTATTTAATAAAACTTTATTCTGCGCGTTGAAGCTTAGAATTTTGGCCTCCGTCCTGACGGTAAACTATCGGGAATATGAACTTATTGCTGGAGCTCAATCCACTTTATACATGTAAGAGAGTATTGCACTACCGTATCAAATTCATATATTCATCCTTTACCGTTCTGAACCGTTACTAAATTTAGCAGCCATTGTAATTATTCTGTCTGCTCTATATGAGTATCAGTGTGCCTCTGCCGTCTGTCTTTCTCCGCCTCTGCTCATATTCTATCGGCTGCCTCAAAAAACTCCATTCAATTTTGCAGTCTAACCGATGATATATTGCGTTTTCTATGCTAATTTACTCGTAGTAGGTTCCCTTATAACAGATTGAGCCTCAATATGGCAGAGGGTTGTGACTAACAATAGGCTGTGGACCTTATGAGGGGCCGATTAACTATGTGAGCAGAAGAAAGAATGAGCAGAGGTGGAGAGAGTCTTCTCACATTTTAAACAGGAAGCTTATTTTTTTGTAGACAAACATTTATGGCAAAGATCTTAGGTTATCCAGAAATTCCGATTGGATAAGCAGCAGTTCGCTAGTTCATCGGAAAAGAAGATTGAGTGCCACACGATATTCTCTTAGACAGGTTGTATATACTTTGCGAAAATTTTAAGAAGTTCGAAATCTATAAAAAGTATATTTGGGGAAATAATTCACGCATTATTCTTTGAGATACTTACCGGAGCATTAGTCCACCAAAAACCACCACTGTTTAACTGGGTTGATTGAAATAAAACAAATTTAAACAAAATTCTAAGAAATCTAAGAAGCACCGAGTTCATGCAAGTTAAAGAAAGCAGAGCATTGCGGGGCCTTGCTTGGTTCTTTATATAGAGAGTATAGTCTACTATAGTGTCGGAGTCTGTATAGAGGATGTCTGTTATTTATTCATGTTGCTAAATTTAGCAACGGTATTTAGTATAGTGCGTGAGCAGAGGCAACTCTGGCTCGTACTAACGGGATGCAAGGTTGTCGTGACGTACCGCTGTCTGTAAATAGCCTAACGGATGGTTTTAGTTTTTTGTCTGGCATTAAACATAACATCCGTAATGATTTACGAGTATTTAATCAAAAGCTAGTTTACCTGTTTAGTTTGGTGGGCATTCTAATAAGAAAGTTGTTTTGCTTGTCTCGTCTTATGATTTTTAGGAGCGATTTCAGAACCAGAAGCATCTGAGAACAAAAACTTAAACCTTGACGCACACAAAGACTTGCAGAAACGTCACTGTCACAAAAAACCCTTAATTTCAGAAAAATAAGCGTTGCTTTTTCTTGCTTACTTAAATCGGGAAATTTAAATGCTTTAGCTCT